>JAMKCH010041061.1:0-21988 GCA_023653785.1 Ophioderma brevispina | reverse complement strand
TAATATTACGGTTTTTTGTGTTGCCTGCCCTTAGGGCAGAGACACTAGGGATCACTTTGTCCACTGTTGTTGCTGTCTGTTGTTGATAGTCTGTTGTGAAAAAGGGTTAACATTTGCCTGTATATCCTGACTTTGATGATTTAACCAAACTTGGATCACAGGTGCAACCATGGCATCCCCCATTTTTTGGTACGGTCAAGGTCACCACATATGCCAGGTCAAAGGTCATGTGAGGGTCAATGGTAAAATAGGCTGAAAATGGTAAATTGACCGCATGTGAAGTGTTAAGTTCAATTGGAGCCACACTTGAATCATAGGGGCAACATGGATCCCTCATTTTGATGAGTTCAAAGGTCACATACCAAGGTCAAAGTCACATACCAAGGTCAAAAGGTCACATATCCAAGGTCCAAGGTCACACACCAAGTTCAAAGGTCATGAGAGTCAAGTTGTAAGATCAGGCTGAAAAATGTAACATTATTCAATTTGAACCACCTTGGTTTTGGAGTTTACATGCAAACCCTACATTTGTTTATGAGGTCCAAGGTCACATATCAAGGTCAACTGTCATGTAGGCCATCATTCACTAACCGCGACGGCAGGCCGACAGCAAGCGGTCCGAGGACCGATGTATTTTTTTTTTAAAATCAGAACGCGTTTTAACCGGTCTTGAAGATGGTATTTATGACTAGACCTAAACAAATGTTGGAATCCCAACTTTTCGAGTACAAACATAAAAAATCATTCTCTGACCAATAACGATGATGTTACGACGCCCTTAGCCACTTATAGGGTCTTTACTACCACACAACAGGGCCAAACTAGCTTTTGATGAAAAATCGGGGGGTGCGATTTGTTTATATTTTGGAAGAAATTGCTGATAGTGGTTTAAATATTAACACAGGATATGAATATTTATAATGAAATTTATGTAAATGTTGAGATTTTTGTACAACAGGGTTTAACAGGAATTTTGCTATGCCAACCCATCATACAAACTCATGATTTGCAATTTTTTTCCCCCCAAACTTTGATTTTAGTGGTTAATTATTTTAACTAATAATCTCATGCCAAGCAAAACAGCCATTGGTAAAATGGTATCCATGCACTTTTTAAACAATTTTGGCTCAAAATCACTGATTTTTGCCCCAAATTTGGTTAATTTTGGGCCCAAATCACTGTTTTGCCAAAAAAAATGTAATTTTCGTATGGCTGGGTGCTGAGGGGCCATGGGAGAGAGAAAAAATGAGGGGGAAATTTCACCCATGTCCCCCCTTTTTGGTCTGTTAATGAAACAACCACTCATTGAACCATGCATTTTTCCTCTTATTTTTTGAATTGCCTGCTCTGGCCCAGCCTACCTATGAACTTACACCATATTCGTTTGGGTGTGGGTTTTCAATAACAAACACCAGTCATAGACAAAGTTTCTATTCATTTGGCCTCTGCAACAGGGGACTATGAGTCAAGTTTATAAAATTTTTGAGATAAGTCGGTTTTCTATGAAATGTCAGTTCTGGGACATTTCCTCAGTTTATGCTACAGGTTTTTGGGCGGGTTTAAGGGGCTAACGCACAAACAACACCACCATACAGCTAATTACACAGATTTGCATACTTCCTGAAGATTATTGAGGATGATGATTGATGATGATTTACTGCGAGGTTGCTTTCCTTTGCCATGATGTTTTCTTCAAGGAAAATAGTGACATGTAAGGAAAAACCAAATATCCAGGTATTTTATTTAGCCAATTTGTATCATATTATGTATGCTAATATGTTGTGGGATACCAAGGACATAGCGTTGAGAGCTAGATTTTTTCAACATCATAGCGTTGAGTTACCATGCAAAATCTGGGCGTGGGGGTGGGATTCCACCACATGACCATTTATGGGAACGTGCTGTTAACAATATGGATCTCATTTTCAGCTCTCAGGCCAATTTGGGTAGTATAGGTCGCTTTTTTAAAATTTTGTTGGAAAAAAGGAGTCCAATTTCTGTTAATTTGACTCAAAAAGTGTTGGAAAAAAATTGGTCCAAGTTCCCGAATCTGAAGCCAAAATTTTTCTAAATTTACTAATAAGGTCAAAATTTTTGAGCAAAACTATGGCCCCAAAAAATTGTGTTATAAATTTAGCCTTAAAATCTGCCATCCTATGGTATTGCTATAGCTTTCAACAAAAAATGGTTGTAGATGTGCAAACCATACCCAAAGAAAACTTGATGAACTCCTGTCAACAGTCACTTTGATTGGTTGTTCATTAAGGTATATAAATTAATTAGCCAATCAGAGGACCTGGCTGGTAAAAAAAACTTAACAGAGGCTGATGCCATTAACAGTTAACATCTTAATCAAAAAATAAATTTCATTATTTTTGATGTAATTTTTGTTATATGAATAGCGCAATAACATTACTTCTTCAGAAACCATGGAAAAAAAAACTCAACCCAACTGCACCTAAAAACTATGAAATTAGACATTTATTGTAGGGGTGTCATGGACAGACATCATGGCTGGACATCCACACAGAACTGTTTACAAAGTTGTGTGGAAATGAGTATGAAAGTGTGTCATGGAGGGGACACTTGCCGGCAAATGGTTTTTTGGAAGCCCTAACTACCAAACGAAAGGGATTTAAATTTTCTTTTTGCATGTTTGACATTGCAGGCTCATCCTATTCAAAGATTTAGATCCATTTAGGCCAACTTTAAAGAAAGTAGAATTTTTTCAGAATTAAAATTGTTTTGTCATGGAACAGAAAAAGAAAGAAATGTTTTTTTTTTTTTTTTTTTTAAGTTGTAAATTTGTTTGAGTTTCTTATAAAAAAAAACCCACGTATTGATAGGTTATAGATTTAGTGTCATGTGTGGGGGGGGGGGGGGGTAATGTTTCTTGATTTTACTGATTGAGGTTGATTGAATATTTTGTACCACTTTTAGAAAAGATTGGGGGTATTATTATTTTAAAAAGCAACTTCAGGGTAGCCCATTACGTACTCCGGAAATTGGGATTTATGTGTTCTCCTTTTTCGACCCGTAGCACCGGCCAGTCCTCAACCCCTCAAAACTTTGCTTTCACAGCGAGCCGTGCGTAATTTACTTAAACCACCTGATGATTTGCCAACCGCCGGTATGCTATGCCAATGCTGAATCCATGGTGATCGCACCATGACCGCGGCGTGCGAAAGCATCGTTGGCAGTTTCACGGCTGCGCGAATATGATTCGCGTTTGATCGTCTGATACGCCTGTTGTTCGCATCCTCGATGGTGTTACGCCATCTGGAGACGGTAGAGATGAGGCTGTGAAAGAGAGAGGGGAGGGGGAAAGAGGGGGCGGGAGAAAAGAGAGGGGGGGGTGAAAAGGGAGGGGAGGGAGAAAAGAGGATGGGAGGAGAAACAAGGAGAGTGTTTGTTGTTGAGAACGAGAAAAGATAGATTAGGTGTCGAGAGAGAAGAGCCCGAATCCGAATGAGACAGAACCGTATAGTTATTAGAGGAGAGAAGCGAGAGACGAATATGAAGAGAAAACGTATTTGCAAGAGGGGGAAAATGTTGTGGGAATTATTGGGATATAGAAGAGAGGAGGGACCAGATGGTCATCAGAAAAGAGAGAAGAGGGAGAAAAAAAAACAATGAGAAAAAGAAAGATAAATGGACACAAGAGGTAGATGAGAGGAGGGAGGAGAAGCAAGATGAAGTAAGAAAGAAAGCAAAAAACAAAGGAAAAGGAATAGAAGTGAAAGCGTAAAACAAAAACACACTGGGGCAAAACGCAGCAGAAGGGAAGAAAAGAAAGGAAAAAAGGCCAAGAGACAGGGATTAAAATTAAAAATGTTAATTTGTTAAGGGGTCTTGGGGTGACGGATGGAGAGAAGAGAAAAAAACATTTACTTTGTAGAGGGGGAAATGTTGAGGGAATATAGAAAAGAGTGAGAGGGTGGTGGAGATCGCCACCATACAGGAGAGAGGAGAGGGGAGGGACAGTGGGGGAGGGGGAAAGGAGGAAAGAGAAAAACATTTAATTTTAGAGAGGGGAAAGTTGAGGGGTAAAGAGAAAAATGGAAGGAAGGAAAACCAGAGGAGGGTAATAAACTGCAGGTGCGGGGATCTCTCGAGGGCCTATATGGGAGTTGAGGAGTTGTGAAAAAAAAAATGTGGATGAACAGGAACGAGGCGGGTTCGGTGTAGCAGGTGATGAGTTACTTTGAGAGGACATGAAAAAGGTTAAACACTGAAAGATGTATAACGGGATAAATAAATTGAAATAATAACATTTTATTATTTAGAAAATAAGAAACTACGGACTACAGGTTAAAAGTGATCGATAAAACTTTCATGTATGTCGCGGTGATCTGGTGAAAACGGAACTACAGGTTTATGGACACCCGAGAGTTAGAGTAGTTTTTGAGAAGATTAAATGACGGGATTAATATGAAAAATTAGAAAAATGTAAATAACATGAGAAAACAGGGATATATGACGGGAAAAAAAGGAAATGAGTCTTAAAAGTGTTAAGAATGTTGGTAACCGGGGGGTATGGTAATTTATTTACGGGGATTTTGAGGTTGGTGTTGCCGTATCCGTTGATCGCCTTCTGTTTCAGGGGATCGCGTCCATTTCAGTTGATCGCCCCTCCCAGTTATTCCACCCATGTTGTCATCGCTATCGGGAAGCCCGGCAAAGCGCTGGGCCGCCCGCTAGTTAATAATAATAATAACTACCACAATTTTACAGAAAAACCGAGATATTGGTATCGGTGGAGGCTTAAGGGTTGCTTATAGGCACGTGGGGTATGTTTCATATTTCCCAAGCCACGGGACCAAAAAGAAAAAAAAAAAGGCACCAACACACAAACACACACCACCACACACATACACCACATACACACCCGGACCACACACAACCACATAACATTTAACACACTCTCTCTCCTTCATTCATGTTGAAAGTAAGGCTTCATTATTCAGTGTCATAAATGCAAACAAATTTTTGGGAAGTCATGGAATGTAGGACCCTTCAAAGTGATTGGTTTGACATGTAAACTAAATATTCAAATTTTTAAAAAACATACTGAGGTGGTCAGAGGGGTGCGGGGGACAAAGTCTCCCATTTTTTCATAAAGGGGGTCATCATAGCAAATACCCCTATTTAAAGCATGTAATACCAAATGTACAGCGGTCTTTGGTGTCCTGTTGTCCCAATAAAAAACGCAACACTGGGTGCCAGCCGCCATATAGGTTTTGAACAAATCATTATGACTACTTACTTGTTCATTATCGTAAAGATGAAGAGAGGCACTGTTACCTAATATCCCTAAAAGTTCATAAAGGTTTAGACTCATATTTTTTAGAGAGGACCCCAAAATCAAGTTAACCTGTACGTCGGACCCCATTTACCAAATTTGAGGTTGCTTGCACTACAAACACGCACTCTAATATATGCGTGCAGAAAACAAACAATTTTGATATGGCCAAACACCATTTACTGTTTTGGTAAATGGACTGGGTTGCTGCAAACAAAAAATATCAACAAACCTGACATTGTTTCCATGGTAATAAAAGCTAATAAAAACAATGCCTTTTACGAACACAAGATGGAATATTAGGGAAATTATTACAACCCACCTCATAGTGTGCAAATTAGCAAACATTGGATTAGAAGCTAAGATTCACATAGTTGTTGTGACAGCACCACAGAGTTATCTTAAAGACGCTATCAGTAATCTACCCAAAAGAGTAAAAAAAAAAGCAAATATTTGAATTTTTGCAGGAATAGCTTAAAAGTGAAGGATTATAAGTCTGTTAGAATAGAATTATCATTGAAAATTAACCTTTTCCAACTTGCAGATTGCTAGAAAAGGAAGAAATCGACAGTGTTCCAAAGTGTAGTTAGTACGTGTCAATTAAGACAGTTATGACTAAAATCTGTTTGTCCTTATTAGGTGTTCGGTTTATAATTTTTACAGGGCATGTTTTAGATACTCGTATGTTCAACATTGAAAAGTCCGGTTTTGATGATTTTTTCGATATCTGATTGGCAAATCACTGATAGTGCCTATAACCCAAAGTGAAGACAAAAAAATGAATTTGCTGATATATTAGTTTGCGTGGAAAGGAAACAACCATTATGTTGTTACTTTCAGATGTAAACAAGTTAAGTTGCAAGGCATTTATAATTTTCGTAATTTGCGAGTTTGTTGATGACTTAGTCATGGTTGAGTTTTTAGCGCCTGGAAATGTATTTGATCACCAAATAAATTAATGTTTTATCAGTATAGATTATAATAATATTAAATGCATTATTTGATTCCAGTACAAGTTGTTCTGCAAGACATTTTGGCAATTAATGTTGATGCAATCAAAAGTTGTATTTGCCATCTTTTCTTCAGTGCCTCCCTTGTGGTTACCAGCTAGCTCCTCATTTTTGTTACATGGGTCCTGCAGGTTACTCGAATGCTGGGGTTTCCATATATTAAAAAAACATTACTCTATCGCATTGAAATTTTCAGGAATATTAGCCAAAGACCTTCTAAAGGGAAACAAAAAGCAGAATTTGCTGATCCGAGACTTTGAAAAAAAAAAAAACAATCAAATTCATATTTGGTTAGTTTTGTTATGGTGGGCAGGGATGTGCTAACATAACCTGCAAGTGGTTGGCTTGAAAATCCGAAATTAAAAGACACAAGGACATTACGCGTAACGTTTTATCTGTTTCTGTAATTTCTATACGTGTGCGTTTCAAAAAATTCTGACTTGTGATAAAAAAAGGCCTTTCCATGTGAATATCCCAGATTTAAAGCATATATGTGCTACCATGAACAGTAGTTTCACCAAACCCAAAACATTATTGATCTTGGTTTGATTCTGTATGTTGTTATTTTTTATAACCACAATCGGTTGGTTAGTGTTAGCTTTGAGATTATTGCCATCGCGTATCTTGTTTGTATTTTGCGACGAGGCGTATAAAACAGAATTCCTCCAAATTTCTTACCTTTTTTTCAATTTTTGGTGGTTTTTGGTTTTTACATTAAGTAGTTTTATATGGAAATTATACAAACTATCTTTGATTTATTAGCTAAAAAAAAAAAAAATGCATTCCAAATTTTTGTATTCTATTGCGTTATCGGCTGCTTATCCCGTTTAGCAAAAGTTGGCAGGCTAGTGTTCAGAATGCATTGCTGGCTGTGTGAACAGTTGTTGCGTTTTTTATTGGTACACGCTTGTTGTTAACAATCTTCTCATTTGTCATGCTCCCCATCCCGTAAAGGCTGACTCAGGATTGTTTAAATAAATTTTTTGTGTATTTATTAAAATAGTCACTAACTACTAAAAACAAAGATTAGTCACCTAAAAAATCCCCCAGATCCAAAGTTTTCAAGATTGACATCGCGATATTTTCGTTTCCATGCAGTAAACATTTATGTGTCGTATACGTGCCATACGATATGTGTATTAACAAAAATTACCGATCCCGGCAAATTGTTGTAACAAAGTTGTTGATTTTTCTTATTATGAACAGGACTACGATTGAGCTTAGCTTATTGTCACAGTGATTACTCAGGACAAGCATATGTATTAAATGCAAAAAAAACAAACTTGTTGAAAATTGCGGGCGCCCTCCCTCGGGGACAATCTTTGAGTCCGCTGTAACCACTGATATATTGGGCTGGGGACACTGCCCAACCAATTGATTAGTCCCCTTCTGATTTGTGATTTTGTATGGATGAAATGACAATAAACAGCTTTAATTTTAATGGGGGGAACTTGTAAACATGGGAATTCCCTTGGAATTTCCAAACAAAAGGTTGTTTGAAGGTTGTATAGGCAAAAAAAAAACATACCTTTCGTCAAGGTGCCTGGCGGTATATGAATGTCGTTCTGTACTTCCTGGTTGATTGTAATTTCAATATTTCCATTAGCTAAATATTTAAAAGGTGCAATCACCATTCCAAACAAAAGCACGTATCTCCGTGTACCGGAGCGTGGAGATACCTTGTGTTGATTGATTGTTATCAACCCACAGATGATATGCAAATTAGGCGTGTGTTACGCAAGGCGCAGTGCTACACGGAAGTGCGTTCGTGAACGCTTAAGTCGAGCACTGTTCCTCACGTTTGGAACTGAGTACGCGCTTTAGTTTAGGACAACCAGGTGCAAATGCAAACGCAAGCACAACTGCCAAACGATCGTTGGCCTTAATTTTGTAAATATTTTTCGTTGAAAGCTTTTGTGAACATGGGGAAGATTTTTAGTTTATATAGTGAAAATAATATGTCATTCATTTTCATGGTGAAAAGGGGATTACAAACATGTTAAAGAGTGGTTCACCACAAATCAACAAAACTCTGCAAATCCGATGCTTCTCATGGTTGTATACAAGGACGATGGATGCATCGTTGTTGATTGTGATGTGAACCAATATGTAAACATGTTTTGTTCCCTAAATGTACTTTTAAAATATGGGATTCCCCTCAGAAAAATGGTAAAAACATGTTTTAAGTTTTGTGCCACTTTAAAGGTCCATGGACACGGCTTGAGTAGATATTTTCGTAATTTCTTACAATTTCGTACCTCAACAGTAGCCTGATCACATCTTCAACAAGATTTTTAAAGTTTGTGAAACATAGGGAATGTTAAATTTCAAGGATAAATATACCCAAATCGGACAGGGGCCTTCTCGCTGTTTTCACCAAACGCAGTGCGCAAGATGCTGGAGTGCTTTGACCCCGAAGTGGTCAGCTATAACAAAAAACAAAAAAAACCATCGATCGATACGACGCCAGGACAGGCCATGTGAAATTTAAAGAAGTTAACGCTTTTGGTATCTAGTCGATGTACTGTGTCTAGAAAATACAACAACGGTATAGTGATCTTATAAATGTACCGTTATTTCCTTTTAGTTAAGTCTTCTCCTCTTTACAGTTAGTACGGTCACAGTGGAGAAGAGTTTTTTACCCCGTTTTTTCTTATCACACGCCGGTGCAAGATTGCCAAATGGCAACTACCACGGAGTTACATGAAGTTTTCGTAAATCTCCTTTAGTCTGTTTTGAGGCCAATATGTAATGTGTAGAGGGTTTGCTATTATATAGTATAAATTTGATATTTTTAATCAAACTTTAAAATGAAAATTAACATGCACGATGAAAATCCATGTATTAAAACATATTTGGACAGCTATTTTCTAAAAGTGGTCTTAACTTCTTACTAAGTTTTGAATGTTACGACATTGGCATTTTAAAAATATAGACGTTGGCGATCGTATCATGCGATTTTCTTTTGTTGGGGCCATTTTTCTGACATGAATCAAGGTTCAAAAAGTAGCCCCTAGACATAGGAGATATCATGCTTGCCCTAAGCACATACGCCCTAAAAAAAACACACAAAAACAACAGAACAAAAAGGCGTGCTCGCCGTGTGCATACGTGCGGAGTCAGCGTAGTATTTTACCACTATGCAAGCACACGCGGCTGTAAAACCGAGCACATTATAAAACCTGTTGTCATGCTTTCAGCAAAGAACTATAGAAGGGTACTTTTACGTCACTAAAATACTTGACGTCACTTCGGGGTATCGCGCCAAGCGTGATAATCACTTTCGTTTTGGAATTTCTCTTCCAAGCTTGTCTGAAACCCATGTGTTTATAGTGCAATTTTTATCAAATCTACAGTTTCTCAAATACTGCTTTTCATGCAGATTTTACATGCACAATACATTACTGTGAATAAACTGTTTGGGATTGCAACCCTCCTCTTCTTCCTCCGCCTCCCCTATTTGCCGGGTATTAGAGTATTTTATATTATAAGTTTTTTAAAGAATGTCCATGGACTTTTAAAGCAGATGCCTCATGGTGGTTGGCAGCAGATATATTGAATGGCAACAAAAGCTAATGCAGCTGCAAAGCTAACAAGTAATAAATGTTTTATGTGTTTAGGAACGGAAAATGCATTTTATTGATTCTGCACTTTCTTTGGATACCCCCCCCCCCCAAAAAAAAATCGTAACGCCACTGTCGGTATGGACAGATTGCTTTTTTCTCAGGAGTATGTGCAGCTCTGGAATGTGAATAATATGGGTGTACATTGTAAATGTACAGTTCATTAATTGAGCTTCAAGTACCTCCATACAGGCAGACTAAGGGACTGTTACGTGGACCTGATCCTTCATATGCATTTTTACATACGCACCTACACATCTACTACAGACCTACAACAAAGGGCCATATGGACCTATATATTTACACAGTAGTGTATGGGAATAATAGCTCATCTAGAAAAAAAGATCAGGACAATGCGTTGACCATTTTTGTGAAATGTAGATGTAGAATTTTTGACATTTCCACACCCCCTGTCAGACCCAGTGGAGGACCCTAGGGGGGAATGAACTACGTGGTTAGGAGGGCTTGTACCCTCTACAATACACTTAAGTTTAGATACTCTAGCTCATTAGAAAAAATTTCAAATATTGACCTTTTTTTGTGAAATGTTGACCTTTTTGATATTTCCCCCACCCCTGACAGACCAAGGGGAGGGCTCATCTAGAAAAAAGATGAGGGCAAAAAATGTGACCTTTTTCGGGGGGAAATGTAACTTTTTTTGACATTTCCCACCCCCGTCAACCCAGGGGAAGACCCTGGGGGGATTGAATTACATGAGTTAGTAGGGGCTTGTGCCCTCCTAAAATATACCTACGTTGGTACTCTAGCTCATCTAGAAAAAAAGCCCCCCCCAAATGGCAAAAATGTTGACCTTTTTTGGGAAAAGGAAAATTGGACCTTTTTTGGACATTTCTCATGAAACCCCTGTCAGACCAGGGGCGAGAGACACTGGGCGATGAATTATCATGGTAGTAGGTGTGCCCTCCTAAAATATACCTAAGTTGGGCTACTCTATAGTAGTTTTCTGAAGAGCGATTCTTTGGTGCGGATGGGCAGGGATGATGATTCCCAAAGGTAAAGAAGTACTGTCTTCAGGTATATATTTGACAGTTGTAAAAAGATACACGTTTGTCCAACCTTTTCGGTCATTGTTTTAGGAAAAAGGTTATACTTGTATTGTTACGTACCGTATAAGCTGACCTCTGCAAACCTTTTACATCCGACCAATTCTGAATACTTTTTGAAATAATGAAGCATGCTATTTGAATGTTCAATTAAAGAGCCGGGAATCAAACCATTTGCGTATTAGTTGAAATGAAAGGGCTTTGAAATCGTAAACCTGTGAAATCGGCAAGTGAATGGTAATCACAAAGCTTAATCTTTGAAAATCAATGGAGTGTGGCTAATTACTATCCTTGCAGAGGCCACATTTATTTTTTATTTACTTTCTTCAACTTCCGCATAATAAGGATTTCCTTTTTAGTCTTTAGGCTTTTGGTAAGATTATTGTTAAAACTGGGTCTATGTACTATATCAGCGATAAGTAAGGTAAATGTAATCAGGGGCAGTCTGATGGAACATGATGTTAATGTCAGCTTACAATGGATATGGTTAACATAATTATTTTTGTGGTGGCTTTCTTCAATCCAATAATATATTGATATTTCCTTGGTAAGTAGCCTCTTCTCCATGCTAATGAACGGCTTGGTCACATGTTTGGAAGAGCGTCTTGGGACAAATACACTTTAGCTCAACTAGAAAAAAGATATGGCAAAAATGTTGACTTTTTGTATCCAGACACACTTCACTACGTACAAAATATGGCAAGCATAAGGCCAAACGTATCGCCGAACGCGTTGCGGGAAAGTAGAAACGCGTTGCGACATTCGAGCGTCTGCGACATTTCACGCAACGCGTTGCGGTGTCGGCCAATCAAAATCATGAATTTCTGTGACGTATTTCAAAAAATAGACCCACAACGCGTTGGCACAGTATTTAGCAACGCGGTGTGAAAAATCACAACGCGTTTTGCAAGCCTTCACAACCGTTGCGGGATTCACAACGCGTTGGAGCTTTTAAAACGAGTGCGAGGTCCACAAGACATGACGGGTCATAACGTATTGCCGACAACGCGTTGTGAGAAAAGTAGCAACGCGTTGCGAACATTTCGGCAACGCGTTTCGGGGTCGGCCAATCAAAACAGAATTTCTGTGACGTATTTCAAAATAGATCCACAATGCGTTGCGGCAATATGTTATACCCTTATGGCTTTCACAACGCGTTGCAAGCCATCACAACGCGATTTTGATTGGAGACACTGCAACCGTTGCTGAAATGTCGGCAACGCCACGGTTGCCGAAATGTCGAACGCGTGGCCGGAAAATGTCGCAATCGCGTTGATGACTTTTGCAACGCGTTGCAGCAAACGTTAGGGCCTTGATGCTTGCCATACACACGTACCTTATACACAAACATATCCCGACCATTGCCATTCAGAAGCGGATTTGCTGCATGAAACAAAAAAACGATTCCATCTCTACCTTTGAAATTCAGCATTGTAGGTGAGTATCTTAGGCTTGGTGACTATATTTGAATTACTACACAAAAAAAATAATTATATTTCAAAATCTCTGAGTCAGCCTTAGGCTAGAACCGAGTATGGAAAAATGCAACTAGACAAAGTGCCATACAGCCCAGATCAATAATATAAACGCTGAGTGAAAGCCGGACACCAGGAAAATATACCCAGACAAAGAATGAAAAAAACAAACCAATTAAATGCCTGAAAATAAAGTACAACTTGTTTGATATATCAATACAGGACTAATAAACAATAATTACACATTTTATTTCCCCTGGCTTGCAAAGCAGTAGGGGAGTTTGCAATAGCGCGCATATGCAGGTCTGCATGGTGTTCGTGCAAGTTTTTGGTTAGGCCTGTTTTTCAGTCTTGTGCGATAGTTTGTACTTCTCATTTAATTCAGACTTGGGGTTAAGGTGCAGTGGGGTCCTTCATATGTGGCTGTCAAAGGGTATAGCAAAGGTCATGTCATCTGAGGTCATGGTGTATGTATGTGTGTGTTCCAGTTTGGTAGGTTTTCGTTTTCACAAGTCTTCGAAAAGTTTGATGATTAAACCAGACTTGGGGTAAGGTGCAATAGGGGTTCATTCATATGTGGATGAGGTCAAAGGGTCATGGACCAAGGTAATAGGTCATCTGAGGTCATGTTCCAGACTGCCATCTAACCAGGGGGATGAGGCAAGTTTACTGCTGTATTTTTTTGAGAGTGCTCCCTGGGAGTGGGCTCAAATTTTCCAAAAATGTTGAGATTTATTTTGCACAACGTTGCATTGGTAATGGCTAGTAAAACCTACCTTGATAGTAAAAGCTTGTCGTTATGTATCACAAAAGATGTACGTCAGTGGCGTAGCAGAGGGGGCAGGGGGGCAGCCGGCCCCCCCTGTGGGGAAGCGTGCCCCCCCTGAAAAAATAGGGATTTACATAGGCCATATACATACTAACAAATTTTATATCTGCTTGCCCCCCTGAAAATGTAGGTGCCCCCCCTTGCCCCCCTGAAAATAAAAGCTGGTACGCCCTGATGTACGTATCTACGATCATCAATAGTTTGCTCCAGTGGTTCAGGAAATTCAGTGAAAGGTCAATATCATCAGGTAGCACTATTTTAAAAGGATGGACAGAAAGTGGCATTTTTAGCTCCAGCCGTGAAAGCAATCAGGGATCCCGATTCTTAATTATCAAAGCACTTTTAATGACAATAGGCATTTTTGAGCTTAATTACCATTCCAGGTATAGTTTACCAACCACAATGTGCAAAATCGCAATTTTGAAAAGAGGGTGTCTCAAAATGTGCTGTAATTACTTTAATGGTGCATGGCTTGTGATGGGCAGACTGGTCACAATAGTGTGGTCTGAAAACAGCTATTTTTTTTTTTTGCTCGTGTGACTCTTAGGTCTTAAAGGCTTGGTGTGGAGGTTATGAGTGAAAAAGTGTCTCATTTAGTATAGTTTTAAACATTATTTTGGGACTAATTTAGCTCCCATGATCAAAACAAATTAAAATAGCAACATGAAAACTTAGAGATGCGGTATTGGAGTTAAAGAGAGATGAGGGAAATTTCCAGAAAGAAGTGCCCCAATTTTTTGTTGAATGTAGACTTTTTGCATAGTTGGAGTGCTTATCAATAATTAGGATCACACCTGAAGTGAATAGCTGAATACACCGCTTTATGTAATAAGATAATGACTTAGATTTTCTGTCGTGCACGGCAGAAAACCAAAGCATGGTTTTCTGTAGTTTTCTATGGGGCCGATTACGATAGCAGGCATTTCAAAACAGGTCTGTGGTTTTCTTGGGTGTTTGCTCATAACCTCAAAACCAAAATTCATAACAGACGTCCCAAAAAAACTCTACAATCAAAGATTAATTTTTGGCCACAAATTTCCGTTCATCTCAACTGGAGTTCTACAAGCTCTTTTTAGGTGTGTTTCAGCTTTCATGACATTTTTAGTTGGTGTAATTGGGTCTGGTTCAGAAGTTATGGCTAATATCTGAGACAGTTGAAAAACTTGTTGGTGCCAAGTTTCGGATATCTGAAATCAAACAAGAGTTGACATTGAAAAAGCACTTAAGACATTATTATGAAAATTAAAAAAAGTAGGGATAAAGTGCTGCTTCTTGGATATAACATAATTTTATAACTTTATCCTGTCAAATGCTAATCAATACATGTAGATTGGAAATTCACTTCCAAAACAGTCTTGTTGTCTCAGCTTTACTTTAGGTTTCAGCAAAAGGTAGAACCATTAAAAGACCCTTGTTGAAAGTAAACTGAGACCTTTGACACAACCATCCATTTATGTATTGCTCTGTGGACACACTGCTTTCTTCCTCCTTTCTGGCATTTGGAGGCAGTGGGGAATAGGGGAAGGGTAAATTGTACCTCCACAGTAGAGCGGTGTTCACACATTTGTCCATCAACAGACTTGTGGACTGGTACATTAGTTGTCAGCAGTCAAATTCCCCCAAAGTTCAATGAATTTAATGATTATTGTCACTGAGAGGGAGTCCCTCATTTCACCACAACATATAATTATGGTGCTTTCACTGAAAAAATAATGTATTGCTTAGTTCAATGTGATAATAATTCACGTGATCGTACAATTTTCTTTTGTTGAAAAACGCTTTAATCCCACAATAATTGCTGCACCCTTTATACCTTTAGTGTCTTGAACCTTCAAGTGAACTGGCCCAAGTGGTATTTTTATGTTAGCTGTGCGTAGCACAGCTGCATATTGTGCTCCTAGGCCTTCTTGACACAGCCGATGCAATCGGCTGTGTTCTGTTTACTAGCGTTCTTCTTCTTCTTATTCTTTCTTTCTTTGTGTCAATCTGCTTATAGCTAAGTAGTGGCTTGACCAATAGTGACCGGGTTTGCACCAAAGACCGCCCTCGGAACCATCACTGCCATATGACTTGACCCCCATATGCCCTTTGACCTCGTCACAGGGTTCAAATATATCATTTAATTCGCAAAAATATCTTTGTTTACAGGATGATTTTTGTGCCGATATACAAAATGTTCAGAGGAACAACCGACCCCCCTTGCTTCTATAGGGTGTACAAAATAAGGCGTCAAAGGTCATTAAGGGGGTCATTTCCGGTCTGAAAGCCAAACATAGCCATGTAATGGAACAAAATATCTCTTCTACAGGATATGCCGATATCAACTAACTTGTTCAGAGGAACCACTGTACCCATACTACATATAGGGTGTTCAGGAATAAGCAGTCAAAGGTCATTAAGGGGTACACTCGGTCAAAAACCAAAAATTTTAAAACATTCAAAATTTTATCTCAAAATGTAAAACATAGCAGAGTAACATGACCTTCAGATATGCATGTATGTTAGCCAATGTTGCAAGGTATTTTTATTTTGGGGGTCAAAGTAATTTACAGGTCAGTTCGGTTTTGAGCTAAAAAATTTAAGAAGTTCTTCAGAACTAACTAAGCAGATTTTTTGTATTAAACTGGAAAACCATGCATTTGTGTGTACCTCAGGTTTTTTTTTTTATACCAGGATCAAAGGTCATTAGGGGGTCAAAAAGGTCATTTTTGCCCAAAAAATGCCTAAAAAATAAGGACAAATTGGCGATATCTAGCTATGGAGGACAGATAAAGCGTTATTGATACAGTGATGTAACATGAATGGTAGGAGAGAGGTATATGGTAGTCTCGACCCCAAAGGGTAAAGTTCAAGGTCAAAGGTCAAAATCTACAACAAGCTCCGATTGAGCTGAAATTTTAAGAATTTTAATTCCCAGAATAAGCAGAGCAAGATTTTTTTTCCTTGCACTGGAACAATGCTTAATTATGAGGGAGGACAGTTTGGGACCTTTCACAAAACGGGTGCATCACATTGGGTCAAAAGTCAAATCTATATTGATCATCGGCTGGTACCCGTGGCCTATGGGCCACAGAGCTCTAGTTTTTCTTTCTTTCTGTTCCAATGTCCATAAAATGCTTTCTATAACCAAACGCTTGCGGCCGATTTCAACTAAATTTGTTTGAAGAACCACTGACCAAGCGTCATATATGGTGTACACAGATTTTGGCCACAGTTCATGTGTGCCGCTTAAAGGGGAATTCTTTGAAAATCTATAAATTCCTTCTGCCATAAATCAATGCTAGGGTCACAAATTCAGTCAGAAGAGAGAAACCCTTACCCCAAGGCCCATATGGGTGAACAGATTGGGTGAAGGTCATGTAGGCGGATTAAAGGGGCATTATTTGAAAATCTATAAAATTCCAGTTTCTGCCCAATTAAGTGCTATGAATCACCAAAGTTGGTCTGAAGAACCACGGACCCAAGATCAATGAGGGTGTAACCCATTGGGTCAAAGGTCATGTAGGCGATTAAAGGGGCATTCTTCCTCAAATCTATAAATTGCGGGGTGCTTTGTCTCAAATTAAATGCTATGATAACTTAAATTAGAACCCCGCGAGAGAGGGTACACAGATTGGGGTGAAAGACAATATTGCTGATTAAATGGGTATTCTTGAAAATCAAATTCCTTCAGTCTCAATTCTGTGCTATGATCACCAATGTTGGGTCAGAAAAAACCTTAACCATGACGCAAAGGTCCTATTATGGGGGTGTACACAGCTTATCAAATCACATACATTGATTAAAGGGGCATTCTTTGAAAATCTATAAATTACATATTCTGCCTTACTTACTCAACATAACCCCCGTTCAAATTAACACGTTCACTAGGTATGGTCAAAGGTCATATAAGGGTCAAAGGTCATACAAACATTGATGCTGACATTAGTGCTTCTCAGCAGTATCCTTTGTGTTCAACTGACAAGATCTCCGCTTAGGGTCCAACAAATTGGATGGAGAAACGGGCGGATTTTGCTTAGGATCTTGTCTAAACAAATAAAGTCAAAATATCTTGCAAATATGCACACACAGTTTATATTTTTTAAATTTTAGTTGATTGTATAGTTTTTATTGGACAGTCTGTATTTCAATTGGCTATCCCCCTTTTAAATGCACATTGCAACAATTCATTTTCGGATGTACACTTGTCGTACGACATACCTAAAACCAAGTTGGTAATTATAGGGACACAGCACGTTTTGAAAATGCACTTAAAGGAGACGAGGAGAGTTCAGAAAGAAGCGCCCCAATTTGTCTCGAACCAGGATTTTTTACATATTTGGAATGCCTTACCAATGTATTAGATCCACACCTGAAGGAATAAGCGAATACGCCGTCTTTATGAATAAGTGATGATTTAGTAGTTTCTGTCATGCACGGAAAGAAATCACAGCAGGGTTTTCTATGGGAACGATTACGATTAGCAGGCAAGTTCAAAACAAGTTTGCAGTTTTCTTTTGCACCTGTTTGTCCAATACAAATCTGCCAAACGTTCTCGGTAGGTGGTCTACAACAGATTCAGTGCAAATTTGAGACAATTCAGATCCTAAAAAAAATCTCCTCCGTCACTTTAAGGTTTAACATGCATGTGCATTTTTTTTAAAATGATTTACAAATAAAAAAGACACAGACACACAAACACGACACAGACACACACCCACCATCCAGGGAACTTTCCTGCCATCCATTTGTGAAATGAGCCACCATTAAGGAAGGTAGCATGTGGCCTACTGGGCACCCTTTGCGCAAAAGGAATTTCACACGCACCAACACTAATCCAAATAGATTTTGGCAAATAGAACACACCCAAACGATTTGGCACTTTGATGGGGTTGGGCACAGGTGTTTTCATGACCACAATGTCCTTGTCCTCGTCTGTATTATACAAAAAAAAACACACAAAAAAAAACCATGCAGAAATACCCTTACAGTGGACACAACTGTGTGGACCCAGGCAAATTGTCTTTTATTTTTAAGCAATTTTAAACAATGGCGACAACAATTTTGACAAACTTATATAAGTTGGGACATGCAAGACTATTACCTCCGCAAATATCAGAAAAATCCATTGCGGGAATTCTTATCCTTAGGCTGCAAAGGTATAATTTGTATGTTATAGCCGCCCTCTGCATATGCCTATTTTTCCCATAGAAAGATTGTTAAACTAGATTATGAAAAACATATTAAGCCCGCCATGAAAATTTCATCAATTCACACAGAATATAGTAGTGGCATAAATACTCCAAATCAGTTGTCAAAAGTGTGTCGCCGTTTGATATTTTTGTTTCTGTTTTATTATCCTTGGTCATAATACATGAGACTTCAACAGCTGTGTGAAGTTGATTTTTCAGATCCATGGTTTGGAATAAGAAAATCTATCTTGACAACATATAAAAAAGTCAGAATTTTGGGCAAAATTTTACTTACGGTTAAACCAATGGCGACCTCTAAATTTGGGATTTCATGGCCGCCCCCCCCCTGAAAAATGGTCCTGTTTGGGTCACTTTCAGAAACCCTTGGAATGAGCAGCCTTTGAGAACCCGCCCTGGGGAATTTGTGTTATAATGAAACAGTTATTGTCTTTATTTGTTGCAGGACATGAAATCTTAGAGCCACACAAATGCAAGTATGTCTGATGTAGTTGAGATCCATCAGCAGGACCTTGAGTTGAGAGAGAATGATGGGGAAGGTGGATTGAGTTAGTCTACCACCTGGTATGGCGAAGCTTCACAAGGGGAGATTCACGTAGTGACAAGCGACTCAACAAAAGTGAGAGAGGAACTTAACATCTTAGCAGCTCTCAAACACAAGCATATAGTGCGTTGCGGGTGTTGGGAGAATCTGTAGTCTATGTGATTTGGAACTTGTGACGATGGTTGTCTGCGCTCTTATCTTGACAGACAGAACAATAACAGGTTACCCTTAATGCAGTTGTTTGACTGGGCAGAGCAGACAGCCAAACCCCTTCAGTACCTTCGTCAGACGGGGGATCGTCACCAAAGCCATCAAGGCAGCAAACTACCTGATTGCAAACGCAGAAGGTCTTAAAGTTAGCTGATTGTGACTGGCTAGAGAATGTGAAAACACTCAAGTTAACGCAACTGGGAAAGAGGCACTTGGGGGTGGATGGCTCCAGAGTTGCTGATGGATGAACAACTGTCACCAACATTTGAAATCTATCCTATGCCATAACGTTATGGGAGCTTACCCAATAACGAGATCCCATTCAAGGGTTTAGAATACCATGTGATTGTATACCAGGTGTGTCAGCACAAGATGAGGGGGGGGGGGGGGGGGGGGGGGGGGGTGGCCCAAGATCCCTGATGATTGCCCGGCTGAGCTGGCAATGATGAAGCAATGTTGGCCATCTGACTCGTCAAAAGAGACCAACAATCGATTATGTTCTCGTCACGCTACAGAGGGCTAAAGAAGAGTTTATCAGAAGGTCACTTGGGGTGTAAGTCTACCTGATAGCTGAAATGGGCGTACAAATTTTTAGTTTCATTATTTTTGTCTGCTTAGGGAGGGTGGTTATTATTTATGCTGAGGAATGGAGTATGTTTGTGAGTGAGAAGGGGGAAACATGAAAATGTTCATCAAGGAAAGGAGGGGGAAACCTGAACTTTTAAGTGACAGAAGGAGAGTTAGTAAGGATACAAATTTCTCTTAATTGCTGTAGACAACTACCAAGAATGTATTTGAAGGTTATTGTAACAAAACAAGTACAATTAGGCAAAACCGACAAACCTTGTTTTGAACATGCCTGTATCTAATCTTGTCTCTATAGGAACCATGCTTTGAATTTCTGTCGTGCAGACAGAAAATACTAAATCATCTCATTACAGAAGATGGTGTATTGTATTATTCACTTCAGGTGGGAAGCACGGGGCCCCTCCCCCCCCCCTTTCCAAATATGCAAAAAAAACAGGTTTCGAAAAAATTGGGGGGATACAAAAATTTTCACTGCCCAAAAAAAAAGTTTATTCCTCCATCCCATGCTCCCTTAGAGAATGATAAAATTGCCCAATTCCAAAGAGAAACACATCTGCACACGTATGCATGCACATGCCCACATACACACAACACATGCCACATCACATCATGCGCTCTCACTCACACACACACCCCCCCCCACACACACACACAGGATAGATTGAGGGGTATTTTATTATTGGTTCTATATCTTCAAGACATCTGAGCAAGAAAGGTTGTACCAAAATGGCATATAAAAGTTCCTTTCAGCCACCCCCCTTTATATTTATGATGGCAGAGCCGTACGCAAGATTATTTGGGGGGCGGGACTTTAAAAAAGTGGGTTTTTTTGGAAAAGTGGACTGAACTCGCCTAAAATGGTCCTTTTGGCTTTTTGAACATTTCATCACCAAAAAGTGGACTTCATGGCAATATTTTTCTAAAGTTTGGAATCTTATCAAAAAATTCAGCACAGAGTGGGCTTTTGCCCCTTTTGTGGAATTTGGGGTGCAACTGCACCCCTTCATATGGGCATCTAATGGCTCATGATAATTTTCTGACTGACCACTACCATTTGGAAAGGGCAAACCAATTTAGGTTTTACACTATTTTTTTTTTGTTACAGAGAATGAACACCAGCGCCACATAAACACCAAGGCTTACAGCATCAGACCAGCAGAGGTAAGCTTTCATGTGTTATGTGGGCGTGTTACAGTGTTAAGAAACCCCCAGGTACTGTCATGGCCAGAATTTCTCAGGCCTAGATTGGTGTACACCAGCATGATGTGCGTCAACGTGTGTTGGATAGATGGATGTGGTTGTATTCTCAAAGGGAGTTTAAAGGTTGACTCAGGGATTTCCCGACGAGGGCTCAATTTCAAACATTTGGTTTTTGCATATACTCATGCTGATGTCCATATACTAATCGCGTGTTGAAATAACCAAGTACAAATCAAAGTCCTCATATAGAAAATCACAACCTTTGTGATAAAATTCTGGATATGGAATTTGGGGTATACACAGTGTTATAGATGAGTCATGATTCTATATAAAATAACGTCAGGATGGATGGACAACATAAAGCTAATAACGAGAGATATTTGCACTGACTCATTCACTTTATCTTCATAAACTGCATAGCGGCCATCATGGAGAGTGACATAGGTTGCCAGATTGTTAGTTCCCGTCGGCCAATACGCACCAAATATTATTACAAAAATTCACTCTGTGCACACTTTCCTGCTTTTGACAAAATCATGCTCATTTCTTACTAGTAAAAAGTTCTAAAAGTTTTTTCTGCATGTACCATGTTCACATTTATCCTCACCCTTGCCGACTCCACATTACACACACCCCAACCTACCCACCCCCTTTCTCATATTCACTATTCCCCCTCACTGTCAAATTTTGTTTTCAACTGTACATCCAAACTTTAATACTAACAGACTCAAACTGAATTGGAGTTGAGGGCCTCCAAACTGTAAACTCATTAACTTCTACGTTTAGTTTTCATGTTGTTGTTGTGTGTCTTGTGTGACATTAGGTATAATCGGTCAGATAAGCAGGCCTTTTTCTTTCTCTGTTGCTGTGTCTCAAAGTTGTTTTGCGGTCTTTCTCCTGTATGGTACCTGAGTTGGGAACTTGGGTTGTTGGTTTTATGTTCCGTTCCGCTAC
>JAMKCH010041060.1:0-12990 GCA_023653785.1 Ophioderma brevispina | reverse complement strand
TACCTTACCTTACCAGCTTGAGTCAAACTTTATTTTACTGCCTTTTTGCAAAAAGTACTGAGAGTCTTAGAGACAAAGGGGGAGTGTATGTAAACCGTATCATAATTGACCTTTGCGGTTTGAACAGTTGAGCATTGGCGATGACGTTTCCATGTCCACTAGGTTTTATTGCAGAAATCGGGGCCAATTATGGCGAAGCGTCACATCGGCATAATATTTCGTAATACAGAATGTATAGAGGATAGGGGTGTTGCCTGGACCACATAGAAATAAGACCGCAAGGGGGGTAGGCTGCAAAATCGTGGAAAGATTTTTTTAACGTAACGTTATGAATCGCTTAAAAAGATGGGAATCCCACCACGAAAAGTGCTTATAATTACCATACTGCAGTCATATTTGATTAGGGCCATTTTAAAACCCTCAACACCATCTGTCAGCTAATAATGGTTTATATAGATCGGCATTACTTTTCACCACTAAATCAACATTGAGTGAGTAATGGTGAGTCCAACCGGTTTGGTCATTTTATGACCCCCATGTCAGATATGACATCTGACATATCGGATCATGACATATCTGACACGCTATTCGGGTTTTATTCCGTTTAGTCCTGGTTGATTGGAGCTAAAGTGGAATTTATCCCGTTTAGAGTTTAGACATGGACGGTTTTTATGCGCATATATTATCTATCAGGTGGAGGAGCCTCGCGTTTTGTCCAGCGCAGAGTATATCGCACGTACTAGGGATATGGGATAAATTAATCTGCCAATTAAAATGGATTGTGGGTTTTTCCATTCCAACATGGTTAAACTTTAAAGAGACACTGGCCATTTGAAAATAGTGCGCCTCAAGATGTTTCAAAAGCGATTATTTTTGCGAGGGTTTTGTAGCTTTTACATACAAAAGCCCCACCCGAAATGATTAAGACCAAATAAAACTTATTTATGGGTAAACGAACGATTTTAATTTACCGTCGCCGGCGACGGTTAATTACAGACAGACGACGGCAAATGGTTTTTAACACAAGCACACGCCACTCAGTATGGCATGTTTTCTAACGCAATGTACAATGTTTGAGCGGTCCTATTATCATTTGTGGTTTTAATATCAGTGCGTACGAGTCAAACTATTCATGTAATGTACACATTTGTTGATTAAAGTTATGAAAAAACTTAAAAAGTTGGCTACAAAGTACCTGTGATGTCTTTATCCTCATATCATATGTCCAGTATCTGTTTTGAGGGTATGTTATTTTATGTGTACAAAAATATCTCTCTTTCTTCCAATGCCTAGACTATCATTTGAGAGCAAATTGAAGAAATTCAATTTTGTAAAAATGTGCAAGTGCCGCTTTAGGTAATTTGCTATGTTATGTGCGAATTGAAATAAGCCTATTTTGCACCCATTTTTTTACTCACCAAACGGCGATGAACAACACAGACCGATCATGAATGTGTACCTGATTACAGATGGGCTAGGTGCCTGTAAACACCTCCTCCCTTCTAAGTGTTGTAGCTGTAGCCTAAATCAACACTTTCTCTCGTGGCGGCTATCGGGAGTCCACAGATTCAGTCCGTGATAAGGCTGCTTGAAATACAAGTAGCATATAGGCCATAGAGCCAAAAAATGGGGTTCACTACCTAAGGACGGTACAATAGTAGCAATGTTTTTGAAAGCTACATGTATATAGGGTTATGAATGCCATGCTAGGTTATTCTAAGGAGTAGCTTAGTCTCAGAATTCAGTCGTTTTTGTAGGAGTGTGAAAAATCTCGATTGTAAATTGATATACACAATATGGATAGCATAGAAATGTTTTTGTTAAATTGAATGACTTATACATTGGATCGGGTAACTCTAACTATCAGTTTTTATTTATTTATAATGGAATATGCGTTATGAAAGCTTAAATATTATTACTTGGATCCTCTGCTGAAAGTGTGCAGTTTAAGCAAGTTTATACATATCACGGCAGCATGGGAAATATTGGTTTGTATCTTAAAAGAAAAATAATGTTTGAATACAGGTTTTATTATGGAGGACTCAAAAATACCATCTTTACAAGATATTTTTCTTTTTCCACAAATGAGGTAGTGCTTTCTCCCCACCCTGGGTGCTAATGTTAAATCACATTTAATGAAAACTAAGTAAAGAAACTATCACAAAGGCAAACTATTGCACGCCCAAAGATTTTAAATTTTGTCAACCACCTTACACCAACAAATGCCTCAAAGATCCACTCAAAATATATGCATACTTATTTTGATTTGTCTTTAATTTAAACTAGTGCACTTCCCCCGTGTGTGACTTGACTTGTGTTGACTTTGACCTCAGATGGGTCTGTGCTTAGGGTCAGCGTCTTTGACCAAATTTGGTGGTCATAGGGATTTCTAAGCAAATTGACCTCTAGAGGACCTTTGACCTATTGGGTCATCTAAAACAACTATAAACCAAACGTTCAGTCGTCCTCCCCAACCTTCATGCTAACTATCGACCCCATAATATCAGCAAAAATTTTTTCTGCGTATGAGGAAGCAGCTACATATGTTGTAGGACGGTGGAGCCAGCTCACAGTTGACTGGTTGGAGTTTGAGCAATCTTGTCACCGGGGGAACGAAAGGAGGGCACTCATTGAGAATATAATCCGCAGTCTGTGATGGAGAACCTAATTGGCAGGCTGGCGATGGGCGCAGCCCCCATCGGTTTGAATATGCAGTTTAGTTGAAGCGACCGACTCTTGTGCGAATCGGTTTAAGGTGACCCATTCAAAGCGCGGAAGATTGTACCAGGTGGTAGTTCTGACTAATAGAGAGTTGATCTGAGTATCTATCCAGGCAGTATTCCATGTCGGTAAGATGTTGAATGGGGAGCTGGAGAGGTTAGTTTAGGTGTCGACAGAAAGGTCGGACGAGAGCACAATCTCCGTCTGCAGAGCTGGTGTGATTTTGACAGTGTATGCAGGCAGTGCTTGTTGTCCAGCAGAAGCAGTATCACAGTTTGTACGTGTGGGGTTCTCTCCAAAGAATGCAGGTTGCATGCCGGTGAAAAGCACTGCCAGCAACTCAGATGGAGTGGGGCCGGAGGCAACCAGTAAGGGTTCTCAAGTCTCGTTGAAGTACTGTGTCCGGCCTTCTTTGAGGGAGAGCTGTTGCGCCATGCTGGGGCGGCATATTTCAGCAGCGCTGGAGACAGTGTAGACACGAACAAGGGGGTGGTGGTACAGTCGTTGGGTGGCGCCCATGAGGATCCAGCAAGTCGGCACCGGAGGTTATTATTCCTCGAAGATACCTTGGCACAATGCTGCTGCCGATAAGTCAGCTGCTGATCAAGCTTGCTTCACTCCCAGATAAGTTGGTGTAGGATTGTTTTATGGAAGAGCGCTCCATTGACGGTCGATGAGCAGGGCCGTAGCCAGGGGGGGTGGCGGGGGGGTGCGACCGCACCCCCCCCCCCCCAAATGACAAAAGGTTCGCTTTTTCATGTTGAAGGGCCGCTTTGCCATGTTGTTGTTGAAGGGCCGCTTTGGTGTGTTAAATTTGGCGGCGTGTTATGTCAGGTTGTTGTTACCCGACTGATATTGGTCAATACAGTTGTGTGAACGCATTAATCTATAATCTATAGTGTTTCTCAACGCCGCGATGATGATGTTTCATTGCACCGTAGGCTTCCCCCCACCCCCCCCCCCCCCACCCCCCCCCCCCCACCCCCCACCCCCCCCCCCCCCCGCTATTCAGATTTTGGAATGCGACGGTTAATAAAAAAAATTGGGGGGGGCAACCGGCGAGCGGAGCTGGCCGAAAAAAATGTTTCTCGACCAAAAAAAGGTAACTTCTGGAAATCCGCACCCCCCCAAATCAAATCCTGGCTACGGGCCTGTCGATGAGCCTCTTTTGTTGAGAGGAAGGCAGTGGCGGTTGTCTTGGCTTCGCTCAGCTTCGATCTCCAGGTCTTGAGATAGGGCAAGTAGGTCATATCTGCAGTAAGTGTATTTTCTAATTCTGTCACACTGCTGTCCGAGTGGAGAGGGCAAGAATAGTCGGCCATAGCCATATGTCTAGATGATGTTGAGGTTAAATAGCTGTTACAAGGTTGAACAGCACGGGAGCCAGTACAGATCCTTGGGGGATTCCGTTCCTCAGACGAGCAGACGACTACTTTGCCCATCAACTGGTTCTTTACAATAAAGCTACGGTTTGCAACACATGCTATATGAATTGTACAAGGGTGACGATCTGTGATGGTTCGGAGTAGTAGCTTGAGTGTCAAGCCCTGGTGCCAAACGGTTTGTTCGTATGAGATGCGGTAAGGTCCACCAAGATGAGCCTGCCTTAGACGTTTTGCAAGCATAACGAAACGCATTGCCGGACAGACAGATCGTAGACAGCTCTCATGCCGGGGACCCCGGTTATATACTTTTGGATGTGACGCTATGTAAGGCTCGTAAGAAAACCATTTTCAACATCAGCGTAACCCAATGACCCCCTATATTTTTTTTTTCAAAACAATACCACCAAGACCAGATTTTTTGACAATTCTACCACTGTCGGCACCAAAGACCCATATTTTGAAAATGTCACCCAGAAACTATTTTTTTTAGAAAATAGCCATAAAAAATTAAACCCAAAGACTCAACATATGTGAGTTGCCCCCTGCCCCATCATTTACGTAGAAGTAGATAGACGATTGAAGCTCTCTAATTACAAAATCTTGAAAAAAGCATGTCCAATGGGCACCACTTCCTAAAAAACCCAAAGAAAGAGGTAGGTAGGTACTATATTGAATAGTTAATTGGAAAAATTAAAAAAAAAAAAAATCAAAAAATAACTGGTTTGTATCATGTGTTGTAAAAGTATGACACCCTAACATAAAATGCCTCTTAGGCTTTTAAATAGTAGCCGTATTCATTTGGTATAACTGATGTGCCTTCAAGATAAATTATGTTACAAGGAAATCTAAAAAATGTCCCAAATGAGCTATCTTCATTTAAAATACCTAACCCCTATTCAAACTTTTTTTATTTTCCACAGCAAATCTGCACGACCTGTGCATGATTGCATCTGAGATCGGGTGTCAAACAGAGTTTACAATACCAATGCACCATTACAAGATTCTAGATAATCATAGATAAAAAAAATTAAATATTAAATTTAACATATATAGAGAACCATTATTTTGTTCCACTCTGTTAATTTTACCATTTATATTTGCATATGCATTTTTCAATATCCGGAACAGACTTCTAACAACCTTATTAAAGACACTATGACAGATGCTTGATGACATATTGCATCATAAAGAATTCTTACCATGAAGAATGAGGAAGTTTATTGACTGTTTGTCAACTTTCAAGTATTCCCAATTCCCTATTCAAACTTAAACAAACAGATGGTCCGCAGGAGTTTCATTCCAACAAAAGGGACCAAAGGTGCACTTTTTGTGGATTTGGTTGATAAAAAAGATCCAAAAGGTTCGAGAGAAATTTGACAAGAATGTCATTTTGGCAATGTATGGATGTTCAAAAAGTAAAAACATTAACATGGGGGTTATTCCACTTTAAAAAAGAGTCAACTTTTTGAATCCCATGGTACAGCCGCCTTACGGATCTGAACTTACCTGGAGGCGGTTTTTCATCATCGCCTCCAAAGGACAAAAAACAACCCAAAAAATAAACAAGGGACAAAAAAAAAAAAAACTGTCTATTTGTAACAAGAACATTGTTTGTGTGTATTTTAGTCAAGAAGGAAGTGCTACAATTCCCTCGGGTGGCATAGATCTTAAAGTCAAACGTATGGTGGACGGGTTCTCTATCCCCAGGATTTCCGAAATAGCCAAAAGCTAGTGTACGGAATCAAATATTATAATCCTTATTTTGATGCATACATATACTGGACTAGACATATTTTACCACATCTGATTGACCTTTGACTCTTTTTGCTGCAATCCCCTAACTAAAGGGCACAGAAAATTATGACTGGACACTTTTTCATCTCTTGGATTCAAGCAGCAAGTTGGTATGTGTTTCAAGTGATGGGAGCTTTCACTTTTTAGCCCCTATATGACCCCCCAGATGACCTTTACTGACCCCCTAGCTGGACATAGTACTCATCTGAATTTTCTTAGCATGCCTTTTGGTATATCCCATGGGTTGCCTACACGCTGGTAACAAAATTATTTTACCATTCAGGTAGTGCACCTTTCTGCATGGACTAATATACAAGTAGCTATTATTTAGTAATGGGTGGCAACAGCTTCCAACCACAGCTGTGTGCGGTTTAGCTCTGTCTGGCCCGCTCGCTGTTGAGCAGATTCGTAATGGGTTTGTTTGGTCTGGTACTCTAGTTAGGAATAGAAATTTGTACGGCAATTATTGTGATCTAAGCTTATCTAGTTGGGCAATTGAGTCTAAACCTTGTACACGCCACTTTTGATATAGGCAAATTGTACCCATTTTCCAGTGTAAAAAGAACATGAGAACGTCTATAACATCTAATGCAGTGCAGGCTGGGCGGATGTGCCGCCGAACTCCAAATTTCCAGAATTCCGATTAGGAACATCCCGCGGCAAATGATATTGATGTTAGTCTCCTTGGTCTCTGTTCAAACAATAAATGGGCCCCGTCATTCTCTGTGTTTAATCAAGGGGACATGTTGAAGAGTAATATAACATTCAAGCAATATAGCACATTGGAAGGGCGCCCAATTTTCAAAAATTTGGAGATTTTTAAACGGTTCATTGGTAACTCTTTTTTTTTTTTTCCTTTTTTTTCTAGTAAACTTATACCTGTGGGGGGGGGAATGGTTAAGCTCGAAAACGTCTATGTGTCAAAACGAGGAATTTTGTACTAGAATATTATTATCGGGGAATCCCCGATAATAATTCAACGGTTTGCTGGAAACGCCCTTCCAATGTGAAAGGCCGGGAAATAGCGCCATTATACGTGTCTACGCTCACCATTAGTTGTTTGGATCCAGTTCGGGCAAGATCAAGTTAGAGGTATATTTTCTCAAGGTGGACTATTTCATCATGGAGGACAATAAACGTAGCATTTCAAGCTGTATGCATGTAAGTCCAATATGGGATCCCCAAATTCTAATACAACATCGCTTCTTGTGATATAAATGCGCATTTTTTAGCACTCTTGTAAATGAATCTTCAACTACAAATTTTCAAATTAAAAAAAATATCAAAATTTTGAAAATTGGGGGCGCCTCTTCAAAAACTGTGAAGATTGCTTTAATAGTGATCGCCATCCCTACCTACGATTAGTACTCCCGATTAGGCTGTATGTCAGATCTGCTATGTCCTCTGATATATCTGACATGGGGGTCACAACAATGGACCAAACCGATTATTGTGGGAAATTGAACGAGGGTATTTTTCAAAGATTTGTGACGGTGTCCTCTATCGTCGCTGGGCGTGAAAAACATATGTGCATTTGACCTTAAGAGCACAACCTCACATGGAAGTAAAAAGGTAACACGACCAAATTACTTCATGTACAATTTTCGGGAGACACCAAAAACCGGAATCATTGGCTGATGCCATGCACAAGAAAGTTTGTTCCTTTCTAAAATATACTAAGATAATTATTTACTCTAGAGTCTAAAATAAACTGCCATATGAGGTACTTCAATTGATTGAATTAAAATAGACACGATGTGACAATAAATGTACATATGGATTTAGCACTGGGCCCCACTTTTTGGCATATGTGGTTTTGCATGGACTCTGAGTTACATATGAGGTTTTTCACGGCCGGAGACGATATACAATGCACAATGATAGGAAAAAGAGATATCTGTAATGCAGCTTGCGAACAAGTAGTCGTAACAACAGGGCATGCTTTGAAAGACCTTTTGTGCAAGGGGATTATGTCTACCGCAACTAGTATGGACAGTGTGTCATTTGTTTGGCCTTTGTTGATACAATTGGAATTTTTGTGTCTACCAAATGTAGATAATGTCCCAGGAATCCAATCAAATTGTTACCATTTTTATCCATTCCGTTTGGCGGCTATTTGGATTTAAAATGGCCGCATTTTCACATTTTTTTGCTCTATATCTGGATTCGAGCAACCTAGAAGTTCAAATGGTGGCAATACCCATGTTTATGATGTCAAGGAACATAAATATCACATTCAGAAAGTTGCAGATGTTTCCTCCAGGCAGCATCTTGAATTTCAGAATGGCGCCATTTTAAACATTATTTTGCTCTATATCTGGACTTTGAGCAACATAGAAGGCTCAAGTTAGCGGCAATACCCATGTTTGTGATGTCAGAACACAAATATTAAATCCGAAAGTCAAGATTGTTTCCTTCAGGTGGCCATCTGAATTTCAAAATGGTCGCCATTTTTAATACATACTTCCGCCCAATATCTGGACTTCTGAGCAACATAAAAGGCTCCATTTGGTGGCAATACCCATGTTTGTGATGTTATTGATATTGATGTTGTGGCAGAGTGTCACCGTGAAAGACAAGGCTAAGGGGCCATCCCCAAGAAAAGGGTATTGGAGACCTGGCGAATCCCAGCTACTATTTAGCTAATTGACAAGCTGAATCGTTTACAACGTAGTACCAGGGTTAAAGCCCTGGATTTGAAGTCTGTGCTTCCTGAGTCAACATTGGTCTCTACCAATTCGAATGATGGGTTGGTCCTAAAGCATACTGGAAGGTCCAAACCAGATATTGACATAAGATGCACGAACAACTTTGTTAAACGTAATGCTGCTTTCATCATCAGCACATACAACATCCAAACACTATCAACAACAGCCAAGAAGGAAGAACTTGTACATGAACACATCTGTATGATAGTGTGTCATCTGCATACTGCATTGTTGGACCAAACCTCTGCCTACAGGAGAATATCCATGTTAGTCCAAGGATAAGCAAAAAATCGTGCACTTTGTGATAGAAATAAACACTTGGCAACACTTAATATGGACTATACTAACTATTGCAAAACGGGACCCCAGCCGGATTGACCTTTGGCGGCCATTCTGGTCATTTTTCAACTGGCCGCCATGTTAGTTTCGTCCCTCATATCTCGGTTAATAATAAAACTGCACATCTTGATTTTTGTGTCTAGGCTTGTTTCAGGGATAAGGAATCTAAATATGACGCTACTTTTTAAAGATCTCGTGTCAATCCTATGTGTTTTCCAACAATGGCGCCAATTTCCCTAAAACTGACACTTTTTATGTTTTTACAACACAAAACTAAGGTATCTTGATTTTTGTGTATATTCTTATGTTTCAATCAGTCAAAGAATCCCAAATAATATAACTTTTTTAATAATATAATTATTTTTCCCTGTTTTTATATCCAAATTGTTTTTATACTTTATTTCTTTATTGTTTTACTCATGTTTTTTGTGTCTATACTTTAGGTTGTCAAGGCCAACGAAACCATATGACAATATAGTAAGTGAGATAAGTGATCCACAGCCTCCGCCCCCAGTTCCCTAAAAAGTTGAGATTTTTTATAATCATCAAATAAAAAATAATAGTAATGGATTTACAGCGTTCTACAGAACACAGCGCCTTTTACAACAGACTTAAAATTCCGAAATGAATACACAACAAGACATACAGCATATAAGGAAACTAAACCAAATCCAAAGTTATAACAACATTTTAAACATCAGGAAATAGTAATGTTTTTCAGGAGCCCGTTTAAAGGCACCGGTGAAGGTGCCTCTCTAATGTTAACAGAAAGTTTTGTTTCATACGTTGAATGAATAGTCGCCAAATCTACTCTTGGTACAGAGGAATACAATTCGTGTAACCTCAGAATAAAATTGTACCTTCATCTTGTATCAGCAGAATTATTATCCAACACATTATACAATGGAGCCCATCAGAAGGTATGATGGAGCCTGTCCGTGAAAGAGACTATACCATAAAGAAGGTTTGTTCTGGTACGTTTTCCTTAACAGGCAACCAATAAGATGATCAAAATTGTGACGAACTCTAGTCACGTCCGCATGCGGACACCAAACACGCAGCAGCAGCTTATTTTGCAAGAGCCTGGAGCATTATTTCATTGGCGTCATAGTAAATGAGTTTGAACCGGTATCTAAGCATAGTATTTGTTCCTAAGTTGTAATATTATATACATTTATAAAGCGCGACATATCTACCGACGTGCTCAGGGCGCGGGGGCGCTCTAAGGCTGTCAACATAACGTGGAAATAAATCCGATTTTAGATCTACGAGGAAACCGAAGTTCTCTGAGAAGATTGCACAAGTATGGATCGGCAACCAAATCCATGGTACAAGCGTCACTCACCATCTATACAGAATCGCACTATGGAATCGAACTACAAGAAGACAACCCTACTGTCCATAATATACTAGCATTTGTAAAGTAAATTGTATTATGGTTCACTTAAATAACCTCTATGCTCAAAAAGACCAAACAAGAAATTGTGTAGTAAAAACTTTTAAAATTACCATTATATTGCCTATAAAAGATTACCACATGGAGACCGATAGGAGAAGGTTTTCAAATGTCACTACTGTTCCGAGTCCCTCTCAATAATCCTGTCAGCCTACTGATCGGTACTGCTTGCAAATGAATCCATCATCCACTTTAGTCTTCAAATTGCCATTATGCACATACCACATTGTAAGAATTCCTAATCAACATTTAAATGAGGGGAAATTAGTACATTATATTTGTAGACATTATATAATAAGATCGAAAGCATTCGATATTTCAGTCTTGCACAGACGTTTTATTTCATTTTCTGTAGCTCATATTAAACTCAGTTCAAGTGCATTAATATAAGAAAGGTCGAGGTTTATTTACCTAAAAAGGCAGAGAAATTTGAACCTTCCACTAACACAAAAGGCACTAGCTTAGATCTATTTTTTTGAGAAGTTGCAGTCGTGTATGGAGTCAAGCTTTATCAAAGTACCAGAGTTGCCAAATCCAGCGATGCAGTGCAAGATGTAATGGATGACTCTTTAAAATGGACGACTCTTCCACCAATTGGTGTAGCGAGTACCGTATCATGCAATCATCAGTTGTAGATGTACCAAGGGATGCAGAGGACGGTGTAACTGTGATGGATCTGAATGAAACGTATTTGATCGATTTTTGATCCGTGTTGCAATACAAGTATCAAGTTTACCTCAGCGTGGTTCACACTTGAAAATGGCGGCTTTTTGCGATTTACACAAAAATAACATCTTAAAAGTTAATAGACTGACTATTCCCTTTAAGTAAATGGTCTTGATTCTAACTCAAAATGGCTGCCATATTGAAAAAACACAAGGACTGACACAAGATGTTTCAAAATGTATGTCATATTTGGATTTCCTGATGCTAAAAACATAAGAATAGACACAGAAGTCTATAGTCAATAACATTTTGAGCTAGGTGTAAAGAAAAATGCCAATTTTAATGCAAATTGGCGGCCATATTGGAAAATAAAATACCTGACAGAAGATATTTAAAAAATATGTTATATTTGAATACCCTGGCATTCAAAACATGGGTATAGACACAAAAGTCAGTTTTATTAACCGAAATATGAGACATTGAAAATGTGATTGGCAGCCATTTTGAAAAATGGTCACCACGGCCGCCACAGGTCAAATCTAGCTGGGGTCCCGTTTTGAAATAATTGGTTGTGGTTCATATTAAGCGTGTACCAAATTCTATACTTCTATCACAAAGTGCACGATTTTGCTCCAGACGGGTCTTAACCCTCTGGTCTATGTCTATGCACTTATTACAGCCTCCGCCTGGAAGAATAAGAAAAATGCAGGAGATGTGGGGTTTCTTTTGTCACCAAAGGCTCTCAAGTCACGTGCCGACCTTGTCAATTGTAATAAGCACATCCTGAAGCTTACACTGATGGGTAATTCTGAAACAACAGTCATTTGCTACTACCATCAAGATGAAACTGTCTCTCGCTTTTACCATGGACTGTCCACTGTCACCGGTGCAGTTCCAGCCCATAATGTTCTGTGCATCCCTGTAGATTGCGGCGCTAGACTTGGGCCTGGAAACGCACTGTTCGCGTGCAGAGGCGGGTCCAGCGGAGGTTGGGTGTGCGAGAGGGAATTCGTTAAACAGTTTAGCCTTGTTGCCACTGGCAACAAAATCCAAAATCAAGCAAGTAGACTGTGGACATACCGTCGCCCAAATGGAGAACTTGTCCAGCTGGACTACATTCTGGTCAGAGAGGGGTGGATTAACAGCATTAAGAACTCAAGAGCCTACAACACGTTTGAAGCTTTTAAGTCTGATTATAGAATTGTCTCTTGCAGGAGCAAGATAAGTTACTGTCAGAGTAAGCCCCCTCATAGAGATCCAATGAAAAGAATTGACTGGAAAAAGGTAGTGGGAGATACAAAGCTCTGCGAGCAAGCAGTATACTGTAGCAGTACATAACAGGTTCAACACTCTTGTTGATGAGCTTGAAGATTAGAACCCCAGCACAGTATATGAAGCATGAAGCCGTCACTTCAGCTAACAAGGAAATTGCACTGGAGGAAAAAGACGACTACTGCCTTTGCCTCAAATGAAAAAGCCAGAGAAAAACTGAAGTCTGCAGCCAAGAAGCACCGTACTAAATCCACCAGAAGCTCCAAGTAGAACCTTGATGCTGCTAAGGTTGTACTTGATGATGCTTACACTGTGGTGCTTGAGGAGCATGTTAAGTCCAAGGCTGAAGCACTTGACACCCTACATCTTGAAAACAAACATGCTGCTGCCTAGGAGGCGCTGAGGGAGCTGACTGATAAGAAGGCCACCCCACCTATAAGAATCAAAGGTGAAACAAATGAAGAGTGCCTCGACACATGGTTTCAGCACTTTAGTTCTCTACTTGGCAAGCCAGTTCAGAATAACACTAACCTTGATTAACCTTTCTTCAATCACAAGATAGCAGACACCCTTCCCATCCAGACTGGACCTTTCACTATAGAGGAGCTTCAGATCTACCTGAAGAAACTGAACAACACCAAAACACCTG
>JAMKCH010041059.1:0-41770 GCA_023653785.1 Ophioderma brevispina | reverse complement strand
ACGCTCATATGCGCAACATTTAGGAAAAGAGACGCAGACAATTTCATGCAAAATATACGTTCTGGTTTGCCCTTGTCGCCTTCGATACGCCTTGTTATAAGATAATACATTTCCAGAGGTAGTACCATGATGGGAATTCCTTCAATTTAAAAAAAAAAAGCATCTTCAAACACATTTCGTTTCGGTAAGATTTGATTTAATTAAATTGGACATGACTATATGACTATTAAAATCCTCATTTTACGAGTGTACAATGTCGGCAGTTCAATTTATTTTTGTCAAATGAGGTTAAATGTAATAGTTAATAACGAATACATAGAGCCTTTTAACAAAAATTAATTACGTGAAAAAGTTTTAATCATTATAATAATACTAATAATATATAGGTTTTCCCAGTTAGTTTAAAACATTTTTCATTATATTTCATATCTCGTTAAGTTGTTTTTCGTCCCAAGAAAACGGAAACGTGCGTTTGTTTAAAACATTTTTCGTCTTTGGTCAATTATATTAAACATTTGATCAATAAAATTAACTTTATTTTCGCACATTTTCGTCAAGATTAATTTAATTTCGTCGTGTCCATGTCCAATTATATGAATGTACAAAGCAATTTCATCTTTGGTCACTTAATTTCACATTTAGCTCAGTATATTTCGTCTCATGTGGTGTATACATAGTCCATGGCTAAGAGTTAGGCCTATAGCATCAGCAAAATTTATGTAATCTACTAATCTACCTATCTTTATATCTTTCTTTCTTTCCTCATTTTTCTTCCTTTCTTTAACCTCCTATTTACTTTTCTACATCTCATTTTTTCTTTCTTTACTTTCATATAATTGTTTAATTTCTTTATTTCTTTTTGATTTTCCGAGGCTTAATCTTTTCTTTATTCGTTGTGCTCGGTATATAATGACAGAAAAATTATAACATATTTTGCTGATGTTACAGGCCTAGCTTTTAGTCATGGCCTATACATACATCACACGAGACGAAATATACTGAGCTTAAAGTGAAATTATATGACCAAAGACGAAATTGCTTTGTACATTCAGATGATGGGCCATGGACAAGACGAAATTAAATTGATCTTGACGAAAATTTAAACGTTAATTCTCTTAATCAATGTTGAATATACTTGACCAAAGACGAAAATTGGTTTTAAACAATGCCCATTTCCGTTTTCTTCGGACGAAAACAACTTACGAGATATTAATTAATGAAACCTGTTTTAAACTAACTGGAAACCTATAATAATACAATAACAATAATATAATAATAATAGTAATAAAACAAAGTCAAATACAACAACAAACACATGGGGTGGGGTGGTAACCACCGCCCCTTGGAGGACGGAGGGTTAAAGGATTTTCCGAGAAAACGTCAAAAGAATCTGCTGGATATACAATATATAGTCGTATTACAGAACTGAATACCAGAATGTGTCTTATAGTGATTTCAAAAAAAAAAAATAGACATCAGGCACTCAATCAGTTGTCTTCTTAACCGTTGTTTAGTGATACAGAAATGACTTAAAACGTTAACTGAACCAAAAGCGACTTTGATTGCTTGTATTTCAATATAAACCTTAGTTGGATATCGCATTTGCTCCAAAGTTACACCTGTTTTTGTACGCAAAGAAATAATTCTCAGCTAATCATTTTTCACACGGTGGATATTTTTTGGATGGAAAGCAATTTCATCAGTGCCAAAAAAAAAGAAAAAAACGGGAGGCTTTAATTTTTCAACGGACACCTGTATGTGGGAGGGGGAAATCTCTCGTAGCCCCTTTAATTAACATTTCTGTCAATTTTCAATTTCAAGCCTTAAACAGTTGACGAATGCAGGGAGGTCAACTGGAAAGCATACAAGGAAACGAAACAAAAATACAATAGTATCAAGTAGCAAACAGAAATACATAGCAACAACAACATAAGCAACCAAGTAAATACAGATTTTTCTTCAACCTGTTGAAAGGGCCTGGGATTTCCCTGTATGACTTACTTTAAAATCAAAACTAACCCTGTATATTTTTGTGGGTACTGCATTGCTTGACATATCAGACCAAATACACTGATTTCAAGCTTCACTAAGCGTGTAAGATACAAAACAAACGTAAACGCCGATTTCTTTATGAAAGGCACGTTTGAGAATGAAGCTACGGAGTCTTCAGTTTATTTATCTTGAGTGTGCGTGTTGGTTCCTTTAAAAAGTGTTGACTTACTTCAGATAGATCAGTACCAGAATACGCAATAATCAATACCAATCAATAATGAGTAGCAATGAAGAGTCACAGCCTATTTTTCAATCTAACAAGGATATCGATCTGCGTCGGAATCAGCGGCGGCAGAAGAAGTGGCCAATTTCGATTCAAATTTGTCTTGGGATACTGGGATTGTGGCGTCCTCAAGAATTCCGACAAAGATGACGTGAGCGAATGCGAGAATAACAATAGTTGCCGCAGCATTGCCGAAGGCGTAATATTGATGATAATGATGAATCCTGCAACGGCATATGCAACCATATTCTCAGGCTCTTCTGTTTGGAAGAAACCGGAATAGTTGTAGTGTGTGCGACTCGACCCAATTCTGGCGAATTATCATTGCCAACGTCCACAAACGGATTCAGAGGTAGTAAATATTTGGAATATTAAATTTTTACATTTTAGAATGATTACCAAGTAATAATCACACAACCTGAGGTGTAATAAGCATTGAAAAGGTCTAGCCATGGAATAAAAGAGATAAGGGAACCACAACGACTCCACAAGCCTATTTTAATCTTTTTCTTCCCCCCGCACAAAAGGACCGGATTCACAGCGACCCTTTGATCATGTTCCCTCTGCCGCAATCGATGATCGGCGAGTAATCTGACTGAAGAATTTTTTGAAAACTCTGGTCCGAACACTAAAAAGTGTAAAAGTATATTGCATATTACAACATGTTCCGGTCTCCCTGCTCCGGTGTTATGTGGTTGTTTGTTTCGTATAAGGAAGTTAAGGTAACCATCGTTATGTATTCAGCTTTACTGCCCAATACTGCCCAGGGTGAAAATAAAGGATGAAGTTTGATTAATTTTGAAATATGGACCAGGGGGGCCGTCTTGATTTTCGTTGGGCACCCCGTTCCAGGGGTTCTGAAAGTTACCCCTATCGGGACCAATTTTCAGTAAAAAATAGCCCTTCCCCTAATTGTCCCGCTTTGAGAATTTACTAGTTTTCAGTGAAAATATCCACCTAACTGACAAGCAGTAATATGACATCCTTAACTGTGCTTTTTAAATATATTTTCCACTCTTATTATCCCAGTTATAACTACCTATTTTGAAATTAACAACTTATAATGTTATTATAAACATCTTTACTTGTATACAAAATATGTTTGATTAATATTGTAACAATATTTTTTCACGTGTAATGCATTAATTTAATAATTATTTATCGCACAATTGGGTTTTTTGCCGTAGTCTATTTTCTATGATGAACAAATAAAATTTGATTGATTAATTGAAGATTGAAGGTAATTTGCAGTGAGATTACACCCATTTGCGGGACCTTTCTCATACATGAAAACAGATACACATTTAAAATAGCCAGTATACCAGAAAAATACACTTGTGCTACTGGCAAAGAAAAAATACACACTTAGGGTTATTTTTGGCTGCTATGTTGCGTTTATTTTTCCTATTGTATCATTGAACCAGTCACATCACAACTGAATTTGTACCTCCAGCGGGACCAGACCTTGATTAATTTGAATTTGTAGCGGTAGTCTTGCATTTGGTCAGCTCGTTCCTCCTTTTTTTTCGTAACAGCATGCTTCCCGACCAAAATCCAAGACCCCCCGGCGTGTTGCTCGGTTTCTATGGAAGCATTCATTCGTTGGTATTTACTTACTTACTTTACGTTCGCAGCATTCATTCTCTCGTGCTGATTCGCTGATTCATAATGACCCGAATCTTTACGCAATGTAGAAACAACCCACGAACTGAGAATTTTCTCGAGCGAGAATTCTGATTGGGATTATCCTCTGGAAGAGCCACTTGAGAGAATATGATAACAATTTCAATTTGGGGCTGCAGAAGTCGTTCAAAAGTCGCGTGGGTGTGTTTGCTCTTCTTATCTCTTTCTTCCATGGTAAGATAGAAGCCTCAAAAGTACAACTTTTAGGAGGCACATGAATTTGAGTGGGTTTGGTGGCCGTAGACAAGTGAATCATTGTAGTCCCCCAAACACGAACAACTTCTACTTCTCGTAACAATTACAAATGACGATCGTCGTTCGTTACTCTCCTTACGGATGGTGACGTCATATTTGTGATACGGCTTGGGGAGATTTCGGAAATTCTGCAACGTGTGTTCATAACGTTCGAGAGGACTTCTTAGACCCCAGTTGTGCACATATTGCGCAATGGTGTAATGGGAAATCCGGGTGATCTCGGCTAATTGGAAGCTGAAAACAGAATTCAAATCAACTTTCCGTTGGTGACTGGTGGTGTTTGTTTTTGTTTAAGTACAGTGCGCCATTAGTCAATCCCAGAAATTGGGGTTGACAAAAGTAACTCCTAAATAATCGTATTTAGGCGATCTAAATAGTGGACTAGTGAGATGTATCTATTTGTGTCGGTGCTACTTTGGTCAATTCTGAAGACACTGTCTCATCTATGCAAGGTGACATGAACGGTTTTACTAAGCTGACATTGTGCAAATAAATGCATGGCTATTTTCCAACAGTGGAAAACCAACTTGATTGGGAAAATGCAATGGGAGTATTTTTGCTGTCATAATTAATATGCTAGGACTGTGGTTGACTCAGAAGGCTAGTTGCGGCGGCGGGCGCGTCAAGGCATGGTTTGTCTGCATTCGTTGTTGTTATACTGCAACGCAGTTCATTTGAACTTAGGTCAGGCAGCCGTGGCTTGATCGAGCGCTTTAGATAACCGAGAGTTTTATTTGCATAAATAGACGTACTACACATTCTTGAAGTGCCGTCGTTGACTACAAGTGACTATAATATTTTATACGGCTTCAATACGTAGGTTTGTTTGTGCCAAATCCTTCTGGAGTGCAATGGATTAACCTTGTGGAACCACCTGCATCAGTTGCAATCAATACACGGTTATTCAAAAACTGATGAAGTACCTTAACTATACGCTAATTCGTCATGCATTTATTTATCCTTGCCCTCTGTTGTAAACCTTTCCATCATCAACCTATCTCCCTTTGATGTTCTAGGCTGGCGACGCTTGGCGAATCACATTTTGGAGTTAATCTACGTTGCATAATAGGGTCCGCTATGGTGCTTAACGATCTTGCAATTTACGTGAGGACGTTGGGGGTCGAATGCAAAAGATACGCTCTGCAATCTTGTCTCATACCTACATCCTTCCAAGGTTTATGGCTATGTCCAGTGGTATGTTTTATATCGCGTTTTAGACGCTTATTTCATCTACCATGTCCGATAGGTATTCATGAAAACCCACTGGAATGAGACCTTTCTTAGCAAGCGCATTTGCTATGTGTCTTCTGAGAATGATAAAGCGCTTTCCACATCTCGATTGGTCATGTTTTTGGCATGGCCCGCACTCATTGCTTGCATGAGAATCGGTGCGATTACTCCATCAAAGACATCCAGGTCAATGCGGAATGAGTCATTGGATTGCTCGATGCGGTTATATCATGTACGGGACTTTCTGTTATCTTTTATTCATCGAGCGGGTGTCTTTCCAGTGGGAATTGCATCAGTTAGCACACACTTAAGCTCATCCACGCCTGAAGAACTAGCACAGAGTTTACCCGACGGTGCGAAAACGCACAATGATTTTCGCGCGATGAGATAACTCTGGTTGGGTGTGTTGGATGGCGATAACATGACCATACAACTGGGGCCTATTCGCGCAGTTGATCTGGAATTGTATCAAATTTACACAAGATGTTATCCTCCGCGATCCATCGGATAATCGTCTGGTGCATTCCCATAGCTTCATCTGGCTGCAAAAAATTGATGTTTTTTCGGCCTTCCTATCTGGCTTCCGGTGGGCTTCATCTGGAATATTTATGGAAAGTTTTCAATACCCATGACGTCGCTTCGGAATTCGCGAGAGAATTTTTTGGTGTCCATTTTAGAATTTTCTGAAGAATATTTCCTATGGGGGAACGTCAGTAACCTCAACTTGCTGTCAGCTGCTTTGGCCTTTTTCTTTTCTTTCTTTCTTGGCATCAGTTGACAATTTCGACCAAGACTTTGATTTCTGGCACAAATCGGGTCAGACTATACAGCACATTTTATTAACTGTACATTTACGGATTAGAACGCTCACCAGGGAAACAAACGCCAATAAACATAATTTTATGCATTCATTACTAGATACGTTTAGTTTATGGACGATGGCCAGCATGATTGAAAAGACCGAGTGGCAGGGCAGCGTATAGCATGAACATGATGAATGTCGGATAACGTGACATTAACTCGACTACAGACTGTCACCAAAAAAAAACTATACAATCAAAGATTATTTTTTTTGGCCAAAAAGTTAAGTTCATCTCAACTGGAGTTTACTGATTCTTTTTAAGGATTTTATTTTTTTTATTTTTTGCTTTTTTTAATTTTTGGGGGATCTGGTTCAGGAGTCATGGCTAATTATCTGAGACAGTTGAAAAGAACATGTTGGGCCAGTTTCGGCTATCTGATATCAACACAGTTGCCATTGAAATCACGTCAAGACATTCTTTCATTGAAAATTAAAAGTAAAAAGGTAGGTATAAAGTGCTGTCTTGTGATAAAAAAATACCATAATTTAGAACTTTATAAATCGCAATTGCTAATAAAACATGTTATTGTCATTGTGAATGCAATTCCAAACAGTCTTGTTGGTCTCAGCTGTACTCCGGTTTCGGCAGAAGTTGGAAACCGCATAAAAAACACCCTTGTTGAAAGTAAACGGAGACCTTTGAACACCAACCCGTCTTCCTTTACTTGTTTTAGGTTGAACCACTGCGTTCTTCATATATCCTCCATGGATCTTGGAGGTAGTGGGGAATAGGGAAGGGTAAAGTGTCCCTCACATTAAGAGCGTTGTCCACACAATTTGTCCCTCAACAGACTTGTAGACTGTTTCAAATTAGTTTCCAGCAGTCAAATTCCCCAATAGGTCATGCAATACATGATTTATTGTCCCACTGAGGAGGAGTCCCTCAGTTCACCAAACAACATAAAAATGTGCTGCGTGCTTTTCACTGAAAAAAAAATATATTGTTAGTTCAATGCAGGACAATACATTTACTCGGATTGCTACAATATCTTTTGTTGAAAAGGGTTAATCCCAATGATGCTACACGCATGAGACCTTTGTTTCTTGAGACCCTTCAGGCAACGGCCAAGGGTATTTTATTCTTTGTGTTCAACTGACAATATCTCCGCTTAGGGTCATCAAATGGGAGGAAAAAGCGAGATTTAGCTAGGATATTGCTCTACAAAATAAAGTCAAAATATCTGGCAAATGCACAGTTTATATTTTTTAGAATTTTAGTTGATTGTATAGTTGTTGGGACAGTCTGTACTCAGCAGAAGACTTCATAGAGTAAATGTCATCCGAGATCTTTTTTCCTTTGTCGACTTATCAGAATATTTTAACTTCCGACGTCGACATTTTCAGATCTCCATCAGTCCGACTGGCGTCCAGGTTTCAGAACCAAACACAATGGAACGGTAATATTTCAATATATCAATCTTGTAATAAGCTGTAGTTCACATAATAACAATATTGATAGTTCTATTGTTACTGCATATATCCCTACCCTCGCTAGTCTAGGGTGAGTATTGACCCTCTAAAGCCCCAAAAAGTACCGCAGCATGTCTTAATACCCCCATAAGTTACAACCCATTGGTCTATGCAAAGAACATGAACTGAATTCAAATGTCCATTTTACGAAAAATGGGTCACATTTCAAAGTTGCAGACTGAAGCCTTATTACAAGGTTACAAACAACATAATCGAGCATCAGAGCCATGCATAAGTGAAACACACTTCACGGGAAGAATATGCCGGTTTTTCACTGGAATTGCAATTCAATAGGCATACCTTTTATGCCCTTTAAAAAGGGAGAGATTTTCTTATAATGGATATTGTGTTGGCAACGATTGATCGCAGATGGAGGCAAAGAAGGTATCAAAAATTCACGGAGAAAACGAACATTGATATTAATTGATGTTTTCGTGCAAAGTACCAAGGGTTGTAACCTATGCGGGTATTTAGACATGCTGCGTTACTTTTTGGGGGTCTTTATATCAGTGCTAGGTCGTGAGCACTCTCAAATTTTGGTGTCACTTTTTCAATAGGGGTCTATTTAGGTTACACAGGGGTCAAACATTTAAATTGACCCAATCATGTTGAAATGTATGCCATATTGCTCGTTTAGTCATAAGGATTCCAAAAAGGTATAGTTTGTACCATCTACTATATAATAGGGGAAATTGCTAAAATGGTAAAAAGGTCAATCTCCATTTTGTACTGAGGTCAAAATTAGAAGTTGCTCCATTCTGGTAAAAAAGTTATACTAAATGTTCATCTACCTTAATGGTCAAAATAAGGAAAGTGTGTAGATCTGCAATGGATAGTTATCATGTTATGCGACCAAAAATTGGTCATAAGGCAACATAATCCAATTGGCGTTGACCTTCTTTACCCTATCCGGTAAGAGCAAACATTTACATAACAAAAAACCAGATTTTTTGCGAGTCCTCGTTCATCAGGCAATAATTTTCAAGTATTTAAATTATATTCGATTAACTTTAATATTGACCCCTGTCCAATGAGATTGATCGTTTTCATTTTAGTCATTTTTGCCTATAACTCCAAACAGTGGTCGTAGGTGGTTACAAACTATACATTTTTGGAATCCTGTGACTCGGGGGACAATATGGAATACATTTACTTGATTGGAGCATTTTAAGTTTGAACCCTGTGTAAACCTTAAAATATCCTATTAAAACGGGATACCTAATTGAGAGTACTCACTACCTAACATTGATATAGAGGGACCATACTAACTACCAAAGGTGTTTTAAAACCCTTTCTGTGGGGGGGGGGGGGGGGAGCGAACTCATTAAAATAGGCCCTATTGATATTCTGCCCTCCTGCTCTACTTCTTGTAAGGCGCGTGGGATTTAAGACCTACCCGAAGACTGATCCCTTACTATAGCTTTCACTACATCAGGCAGACGTATGTTCCAGGGTATGGAAAACGGAGATAGTCGCCGTCCTGTGCGCCATCCGGCGAGGGAAGGACTTTAACTTTCAATTAAAGCACGTCATTAAGAGCCAATTTAAGCGATAATTAGTTTAAACAAAAATTTACTTGTCACCTTCTGTGTTAACTTTCGCAGATATGTATTGAACGCATGGCATCGCTCGGTACAAAACCCGTAAAGTGTGTGGATGTGATTCGGTGTGAAGATAGCATCATCTTACATATGTACTTTAATAGTTATATCGGTGGGCTCAGACCTTTTTATTGTTTTTTGTCGAAATGGAGTATTTATATCGACATGTCGATTTCACGCGTGTCGATGACCGTCCAATTGACGTTTAATATTGCGAAAATAGTGAAGAAAAAAATGAGACCATCCTTTGCGTTCAATTGAGTGCAGACAAATTTCGTGTGCACCACTCCTTTTCATGGTAGAGTAGGTCCTCAAATTTCCGGGATAAGTGGTCGGTGCAAACCCTGATTATCATTTTTTCCTCATATAAAGGAAATGGGTCGAGCAAAAATGTTTTTTTTTTATTATTTTTGGGTAAACATTGAAAATGGACCTATTTTCAGAGAATATCGGGGAAATTGTTTTTTATTTTAAAGTCAATGTGATATCAAACGGGCGGTTATTGGCTGTTATTGGTACTAATGTGGTAGTATAATGTTATGGCATCATTTATACCCCTGAAACGAGTATGAAACGAGAAATGAGTATAACTTAGTTCTACTCGCCTTAGATTTTTCGTTGAGTAATTTAAATTAGTGGTTCATTCATAGTATTTTGGGTATGAACGCTTGTTTATGCCCGTTCATGTATACCGTACTTTTTACTAACTATTAAGTTACAAAATTAAATCATTACATATCAAATTCAGTCTGAAATTGCATGATTTTTGTCCACTTTCGGCGTTCGTCACGGCAGCCATGCATAAACGTTCGTTTATACATGATCACGTGACGCGTATTGACCAATCGCTTACGCCGATACATACGAGGTATACATGAACGAGAGTTAAAATATTTTTCGTCGGGTTTATCACATGATATCGTTTCATGTTCCTCGTATTGCACAACAATGCCGCCAGATTCAGTTTCCTGGTGTACATATTGTAAATAGTAGTATCTCTTTATCAATTTCTTTGTTCCTTCAATGATAGGTACACGGAAATATAATTACCTTTTTTATGTTAGATATGGCTTGACTGAAGGGCGAACTGAAGTTTTGATAAACGATCTGGATTTAAAGCCCAGGGCGCCGATATGTTGGCTTTTGTACACATTATTGATGTTGTGTGTGCGCTTTGAGGTACAATGATTATGTGAGCATGCTAATAGGTGACTTTGAACCGCGTCCGCTACGCATCATGGGTAATGCTCATTTTTCACCCGTGACCAAGAATATCGACTTAGGACCAGAAACTCTCATCCTACAGACTCTACCCATTCTGGTTTTCGGAAATTCGGTACTCGGAAATTATCCACACTTCTGCTAACGTTAGGTGGGAATCATTGGGTACCAAATTCTTTTCAATTGGTAAGTGGGTGATGGGGAAATTCGTTTTACTATGGTGCAATTTATCCAGAAAGCAATTGCTAAGTTGATGTTCAAGCAGCACAATATGGATTACGGTAATTATTGAAAATATAAAAATACTTGTATATTAAAAGTTTGTATAAAAATATAAGTAGTTGTGTAATGAATAATGGGTTTAGCTCCAAATATTTTAAAGTGGGTAGAGGTGTGCGTCAAGGCGATCCATTGAGCCCATATTTATTTATTTTGGCGATTGAGTTCCTTTCGTGTAAAATTAGAGATGACCCGAATATTAAAGGAATTTTTGTTAAAGATACCGAGATAAAGATTATTCAGTATGCTGACGACACCACGTGTACTTTGGAAAATGAACTGTCTGTGAACAATTCAATATTTTGAAAGCTTTTAGAAAGTCACAGGTTTGAAATTAAATATCAATAAATCACAGGCTTTATGGTTGGGCCCAGAAAGATTCTGTAGTAAAAAAACCTTTTAATGTGGATTGGCCAAAAGAACCTATTACAGCATTGGGAGTCTACTTTTTTATAATGAATGAGGTTGGGCTGCTGAGAGATGTATGTTTTCACCCGAAATAAAAAAAATTGAAAAACTATCAAAAAAAGGAAAAAAACTAAAAAATTAAAAAAAAAAAAAAAAATTCTTTTAATTAAAACTTTTGGACTTTCCCCTTTACTTTTGATTTCTTGTGGAAAGGAGGTAAGGGTTTATTAAAAGAAATGCATTGACTTGTGATAAATTAAAGGGGTTTTAAGATTTGTGCATATTAAATCAATGTTGAGGCCTTTTAGGATTAAATGCATGGGTTCAAATATATAAATGCCTGATATAATGCTGGTTGGAAACTGTTTTTAGATCCTTTCTATGAACTCGGTTGGGTAGTGATTTAATAGGTTTTTATGGTAAATTCTTAAAGAGTAAGCCAGATAAAACATGGGATCATGTTCCAAGTTTTTTAGAGAATTGTGGAGATTAGCTATTTTATTTTATCGTGTCAGACAACGTGCGGTATTATCTCAATGGTATACTGGATAATTATCGTATTTGGTATACATGGGAACCCTTTTTTTTTCACAGACTTTGTTTTCGGCCGGTATTAATCGAGTGAGTGATCTTTTCGATGAAAATTGGAAAATTATTCCTTTTCACTTTTGGATGAGAAAGGTGTGTTCCTACACGCCTTTTTTTCTCTGCAGTGGAGAAGTTTGATTGCTGCTGTACCGAAAAGTTGGAAGTTGTTCTTTAAAACAGGGTTTCATTGGGAGGAGAGTTAACTCTTAAAATGAATATGGTCCCAATTCGAAGACTTGCGAGTCGATGGGACATGTCCTTCTATGGCTGTTGTTTTGTAGTCTCCATCGGGGGGCTAGGGGACACCAAGTGTAGATGCATAATTAATTATTAAAATCTTATAAATAATCGTCTGTCCCCACAATAAAACTGGCACCCATGTTTCTTTGAAAGATAAAATGTCACTTCAAATTTCATTTCCCCAATATCATTGACTAGTGATCCACATAGACTTCACAAACATGGAAGTTAGAGATATTCAATCACCGGCCTTCAAATCTGGGAGTGCAGGGACATTGTTATATTGTCGCGTCGCAGCTCTGAAGATTTCAGCTGTTACCTCTCCATTTTTAGACGGAGTACTTTTCAGGACAACCTCTAACCGCATTCCCACAGATCAATAAATATTGAGCTTCTATAGTTTTTTTTGGGGTCGTGTTCAATTAACTTTTGCCATATTTTCATCATTTTTAGAAAGGAGAACACATGAACAGAGACTCAGAGAGAATGTTGCTGGGGAAGCTTGACCAACAACTTTGTGCAGAAACCAAATCCGTAACCTTATTGCTTTACTCATTTCTCTTCAATATTACCGCGTTTTTTCAGAAGAAATTTAAGTAGAAGACCTAGATTATAATGTAGCCCTGGTTTAGTTTTTATTGTGATAGAGGACGGGTATTTTGTCACATCACCCGAATCGTGAGTGGTAACACCTGGCTATAACATGGCCCTACATCCCGCCCATTGTAAGATCCTTATCTCATGGTCAGCTGAGTCGTATTATACATATCCACATTGGTCTCTGAATTGGGAAAAAAGAATTGAGGTGACATTTTATATATTTTTAAGAAATGTGGCCAGTTTTAATGTGGCGGGAAACAGACAGTTATGCGATCTGTATAATTTATTATGATTTACCTTGGTTTCCCTTACCCCCCAGATGGGCGACTACAGAATTTGTTATACAGTTGGTTATTTGGGTCCCCCGTCCCATGGTCTTGACTACTGAAATTTTTACCAACCCTAATTCATGAATTTTTTGAGCCTCCTACGCACCAGATTAAATATAATTACCGAATTTGATTTAAGTAAGGAGGATTGGGAAATATTTATATTTTTGCCTTTCAAATGCTGTCATGATGTGAAAACGCAAATTTTTCAGTATCAATTAAATACCAAATGTCTTATGACAAATTCGTGTTTGTATAGATGAAATATTATGTTTGAAAATAATCTGTGTTCTTACTGGAATATTCAGGTGGAAACAGGTCAAGCAATTTGTATATGAATAGCTGTAAAATATCTTTGGAATGAGTTTGAGCAATGGTGGATGGAAGCTACACATCAAATGTAATTTTAGACTATAAAGTCTGTTCTTTTCCTTAACTTGACAAAACCTATTTGTTCCCTGATGCGAGGTAAAATTATGTAATATTTGTTTATTTTTTTGTTACTAACCCTTACCTTAAAATTAAATGGCATACTAAGAGGCCTTAGAACTGTGACCTACATAAGAGGGTACAAGGCTTCCTATTCACTCGTGTGATAAATATTTTAGGTTCCGGCGTGTGCCTCGGCTAGTGATCATAACTTTGGGTCCAAACTACATTTGTTAAATGCAGCAAAATTCCAGAAATCTTAAATTATTACTCATCCAATTGGGGGGGGGGTTTACATAGTGAGCCCATAGAAGGTTTTTTAAGAACGGTGCTTGGTCAATTTTGTAGTGCTTGATTTCAAATCTCTTATGTCTACGTTCGTAAAAGTGGTCTAAAGTTCCATGAATTTTATTTTTCCTTAATGGCACTGCCTTTATTTTGAAAATGTGATATTGGAGTTTTTGCAGTTCAAAGTTGGAACAGCTCAAGTGTTTGTGATTCTGTAACTGCAATTGCTTATCTATAAAATTACAAACCGCATTAAGGGGCAATATTTTGCTTACTTTAAATCTCAATTTTTCTTTGTGACAAAGCTTAAGAAAATAATAAATGGTAGACATTGATTCTTTTTTTCATAACGTGCCTCACAGTGGTCCATGCAAATCCCAAAAAGACATTCAGGGTCTCCCTTTAATTTTTCATTAATGGGCACTCCTTTGATTTTTAATGCCACCTTTAATATCTTTCCATTTAAAACTGGAAAAATTAAAAGAGCCTCAATTATGTGATTATTGAATCAACTTACTTATTGTCTCCAGCTATGATTGTAAGGAATCCCAAATAGGCATTAGAGGGCAAAAAGTTACAAATATACTTAGTATTAAAGACGCATTCCGTATTTTTCGACCGACCGTGAATTTTCTTTGGCGAAGGGATAAAGTGGGTGTTTAAATGTATTGAATAATGGATTGCAGGTATTCATTCATTTCTTCTATCATAAAAAAATAAAGTTCTCATAATGTCCTCATACAACCCAGAAGACATTAAAGTGACATTCCTTGATTTTGAGTATATATACTTTGGCCATCAAATATAACTTCAAAACAAGACCATAAGTTGGGACTAAGTCGCAATGTAATGATTTATTTTTTCCCATTTCCCAGCAATAAACGTTTCTCAAAATCCATAAGTACACCTTCCAGCGACCTTCTTGCGGGTGGAGAAAACAAGGTGGGTGTCGTAAGGTCGTAAGTATCGCCCTCTCACTTCTGAAAGAACACTGCGCTAGCGATAGGTACCTTCCACGACCTTTTCCCCCACGGAATACCACTGGACAATCCGGTGGCAGACGGTCGCGGATGTAGCTAATCATAAACGCAAAACACCTCAACATTGTCTGATCGACCTGAGAGCTTTATGTAGAATGTGGACAGAGGCCTCTCCCATCCGTTTTAACCAACACATACTTTAAATCTGTTGCAAGGTGGAAAACGAACTCTACCCGACGTTGTCCAAAATGGTGGGAATGGAGGACCATTTATAGAACGTCCGGGATGAGGATTGAGCTTGCACATCATGCGTCCTGACCAAGGAGCGTGCCAGGCGAATATATTGTTTCTTGTGCGCATCTCGGATGACTGAGGTAATCCAGCGGCTGATTTTGTCTCTAAAGTGAAGGACCATGGGGTGTCAATGCATAGATAACGAGTTGTTTGGGCGTACGAATGTTCTTTGTACGGTCCAGATACCGGCTCTAGGGCCCCTATTAACCGAGTACCATGGCACCTCTGAGTGGCATGCAACCTTGATGAGTCGTGGCAGAAACACGCTTTCGGGGTAAAAGAAAGAATCTGGTTTTGGCCAGAAACCCTGCCTGTAGAAGAAGAGACACCCCTCATCAGTGAACAGGGATTGGGTCTCACACTCCATTCGGCCTCAGGCGACAGCCACCAAGAAGGTGATCTTTCTATAGATAATTTCAGGAGACTAAGCTCCTGGATGGGTTCAAACTTTTTTAAAGCACCGAGGCAAGTCTCATTCCGGAACAAGGTTACGCAACAGAGGACGAAACAAGAACACACCCTTCACCAGGCTGGCCAGGAGGCGGCTAGCGGAAACCGTCATGCCAATCCAAAAACCCTATGGAGCTTGTAGATGGTCGTGCGGTAAGCCCAGACAGTCAGGATACTAATACCCCTCATGAAAGATTTCGGAAAGGAAATTCGCAATTTGACTTATAGCTGCAGACACTGGGTTGCTCTCTGATCGGCACAACATACACGGTAAAGGAGGACTCAAAGTCGAGAATCGTAAAATTCTCACGCCTTGCCTGAGCAGGAGCGTGGCTGCCTGATCGGAAAATTCCGCCTAAGAATAGTCTGCGAAAATGCACCAGACAGGTGGCAAAGCGTAGATGGTGCACTCTGCGACGATTGGATCGGCTGGCGGATCCCTTACCAGGTCCCCGCGCATTGAAAACCGGATGGGTTCCTCTACTAGCAGATCTAAAAGCCTGGGGACCAGTGGCGAAGCCAGAGGGGGGGGGGCAGGGGGGGGGCGGCCCCCCAATAATTGATTTCGTCGGTTGAGATGAGCCCGTCGGTTCACTTGAAAAATTCAGGTCATGGCACTTGCAGGCCGGATTGTCGGCAAAGTATAGGTTTAAAGTTCAATAGACAGCGTGCGACAAGTAAATTTTACAAAATCGTACACAAATTAGCACTCAAAAGACATTTAAAGCATATAAAACCCAAAATTTTCAGGGGGCTTCGCCTCCTCGACCCCCACCGGGGCTTCGCCCCTGGACCCCAACAGGGGCCCTAAGGCGGGCCCCTGGACCCTACCCATTTTCTGTCGGTTGAGATGCGACACTGCCCCCCCCCCCCCAATATGAAAATCCTAGCTACGCCACTGCTGGGGACCCACAGCTGGGAATGGACAAGAAGGAGCCACCAATAGGACCAGACAGTTAGTGGACTGAGCCACCTTCTTGAGGACAGGCGGAATCATAGCCACTGGGGGAAGACGAAGGCAATCGGCCCGACCGATCCGCCGCCAGTCATTGCATCTCGTCCATATTACCTGGTGATCCGGGCTCCGGGAGTAGTAAGCAGGGAGTTGATGATCTGCAGCTGATGTAGAAAGGTCCACGTATCGACAATCGAGCTGCCACTCCAACGAGCTATGCCTTCGCCTATATACTATCCCTGGGATATGGGAGGCCTTCACCCTGATTTTCCGGCCCACATCAATTTCACTCTTTTGTTTTTTTTTTATCATTGTGAGTGAGGCTTTCTGTTGGTAAAGCTGTAACAAGTTAGAGGCTCCTGATTGGCTGACTGTACAGCTAAGCCCCGCCTCCCTGTGTATTCCTATGGAACTTTTCGATTCGTTTACAAAAAGAATTTTTTCAGCCGATCAAATAATTTGTACCTTCAGCTTCAGCAGATTTTAATCTATTCATTGGTATCAACTTTGCCCTGAGTGACAGCTCAGAGCTGGATCAACAAGTGACAGAAGTTGGCAGTGGCTGTGAAAAAGGTAATGTCTCATATATTACTTCTAATATTTAAATTCCAAGGTAAATTTTGTATTTAATTAACTAAACCACAGAATAATATGATTATTTATGATGAGTTTGATACCAAAATCAGCTTAATTAACACACTAGAAGTCGTAGAAAAAAAAAGTTATGCGACTTCTCAATTCTGAATTTTGCTTCGTGTGCATGTACTCCTGTACAAACCTATGCAGACTTGCACAACACGGCGTTTTGATACGTGACGAGCATTATACAACATTGTTCTTCGCTTCTGCAGCAGGGGTCAGGGACACTGATCTCTATACAATGGATTGGCTACACAACAGTAATTGTATATTAGATGAATGGGCCAACGGGCGGACAACTTGGTCTACCGAACACAATAGCATTCCAGAGACACATGTTTAACAGAAGTTGTATCCCGGGTGCACGTTTTAGAGACATGCCATTTCATACGCACAAATACAATGATCTCACTGAATTGGATTGGTTCTGTAGTCTGTTATGTCGCTTATCCACATTTCAATGGGAACAAATTTTGTATAAATGACCGGCTCTTATCCACCTGCTTGGGCTCTTTTTGGATGACCAATATGGCCGTCAGTGCCTTAATAATATTACGAAGCTCAGGTTTCCAATCCATTGTATAGAGATCAGCGGTCAGGGAGGTCGAGTCTTGGCTTTCTGTGGGCGTTGCTAGGGGCAACGAACCTTGGGCAAACATTCTAGCTGCTTGCCTTTTTGACTTTGAAATCGATGTGGGCCCTGACACCACCTGAGGAGCCGAAGAACCTCTCTGCAAAGGCTGGGGCTCCTGACCCCCCCCCCCCCCTCCTTGTTGATGTACTTCACCAACATCTTTCGGCAAGAGGAGGGGTCCACCTACGTAAGGCTAGAAGATAGCCCAAAGATCGGAGACGTTTACGTGGTGGCGTGACTGTGCCACAGACCTGCGGCCTGAGACCCTGAGAGGAAGCAAGTCCCACCCGACTTCGACGCATCTGTCTTCAGGGTAATTGAGGGTACCGGTGACTTGAATTGGACTCATTGGTTCAAGTTGACTGGATGCGTCCTACATTGACGGTCTTAGAATAGATCTCGGGAGACCGGGATCTGAAGCGGCAGACGATGGTGCCATCCTGGCTGGAAGCATCTCATCTGTAGTTTGTAATACGAGACGACGCAAATCAGGCTGACCGGCAGACCCAGGAGACGAAGCTGTGTTCGGGCCGATATCGACGGACTGCACAGGATTAACCGGGTACAGCCTGTTACCGCTTTTATCCTCTCTGGTCTGGGTCTCACCAAGGCCGGACACAAAAATCTGGCTGGCTTCCAAATAAGTGAGAGAATACGAAGGAGTCAAGGCCGATTGTTACACATTCACTAGCATTGAACTCACTACCCCTGCATGCTTCAAAATGTCAAGCCGTTCACATTCACCTACCCAGGCGACTGGTTAAGTGTCCCTTTGGCAGCTAGACACCAAAGAGCATTTGACACATCACACTGATAGTAGAAAATCCAAAGTTACATCGGTTTTTGTCCCCGATTGGCATAGACAGAGGGGCCAGGGGCGGGCCCCAAAATTATTGATTTCGTCGTTGAGATGAACACCGTAAGTTCACTTGAAAAAATCGTGCAAGATTAGCCCTCAGAAGACATTAAAGCATATTTTAACCAAAAATTTTCCGGGGCTTGCCCCCCTGGACCCTAACAGGGGCCCTAAACAGAACCCCTGGACCCGTTTTCTATCGGTTCATGCGACACTGACAACTGTTGTACCCTCCCACCTATAAAAGTCCAAGCTACGCCACTGTTGTGTCCCCGTCAACGAGGGAGGCCGTATTTATCTCACACTCGCAGCAATCCACCTTACTCCCTCCACTTTACCCGATCAGAGCAATCCCCTTCCTCCACACAACCTCCTTACTCTACTCCACTTACTTCTTACACGTCTGCTTTGGTCATCCCTAATCCTCAAAATACCACCAGAATGATTAAGGACCTTCTTAAAACCATATCACCATGCCCTCACCTTCTGTGCCACTGCCAATACCAACGTACACCATCGCCTCGCCCAAACCGGTCCATCGTCTATTCCAAACCCAACATCTGTATCAAGTCTAGTCCTTCTCCTATCCACAACTCACATTTGACAACCATGCTCTCGCATCCTCCCACATCCCCAGGTCTCACTCCCATAGAGCATCACCGACCGCACAACAACTCTTGTATACCCCTTCCTGTCATTTTCAAAGGAAATCTTTTCCGGTGTTGAAACAACTCCCCACAATCCCTAGACTTAACCCACCCAAACCTTACTTAGCGTGAGAGATGCACGCATCACATTTCCATTAAACTATCCCCCAGGTACGAGAACTCCTTAACGATGTGCCACCTCATGTCACAACAGTTCCACCTGGGATTCCACACATATCCCGCCAGCTCCGGTCTGACCTCTTGGCACACAAATCTCTAGCCCAAGTTGGGCTCACCCTCTTCATTCTTTGTACATCTCAAAGAGTCCATTTCCCCCCACATCACACTGAATTTTCTTTTACCCTCTTACTTTGCATATAACACATGGGTCTACTTACTCACTGACACGTCCCCTCCACTCCACTCACCATCAGTTTTGTCTTCCCAAGACTAAAACTTCAGACCATTACTTCAAAGCCTTGACCAGTTCTTACAAAATTTCCGTCAGTCCCTTCATTGTCACAATCATCAAAACCACAATTCATTCAGCATACAACATCTTGCTCTCAAATCTCTCTTGCACTCTCCATAAACACATCAATTACAATTGCAAATATCAACGGCAAAAGTACAGAAACCTTCATGCACACCCACCTTCCGCCTCAAACTCCTCAGAAAAATCATGCTCTAATCATTTGTCCTGGTTATACCTCTCCTCATCGCCCACTCAATCACTTTCCCCAGGGACATCAACTGCCTCTCCAAATATAGTCGGCATGATCATCAATGTGTCAAATATTAACTGATCAAACCAGCAACACAAAAGCCTAGCAAAACAGTGCTCACCATTGCTGAGCTATTTGTGTTCAACTGCATTAAAAGGGGCCGTGACTATGGTAGTCCCCCAAGTTATCACAGAAAAGGACCATGAAATGCCTGCAGCTGCCATGCGTTAAGGCCCCGAACGAGTTAAGGTCTTCGCGTGAATCATGGAACGGCAGTTGCTTGATAGCCTTGATGGTCTTGGTGTGTCAACCCTAATATTATGATCCGTACCGATGGATAAAATTATTTATATGAAATCGTGTATGCGAATTATTACAAGATTTCGACAATCTGAAACTCCAAGGAAAGGTCAATTCCTACTGCAGCGGCAAAAAACATTATTGACCCACAATCCACTACAACACTAGTCAAGTTTCGTCCTTGATCCGAATCGTACAATATAATTATTTATATGAATGAAATAGTGTATGCGAATATTATTAAAAGATTGCGACAATCTGAACTCCATGAAAGGTCATTAATCACTGCAAGCGGCAAAACATTTATTGAACACATATCCACATACTCCACTAGTACAAGTTCGTCCTGATCCTGAATATTAAACTGAGGCGGGAACTCGACTGAGAGTGATGATACCGACCATTCGTTTCACCCATTCTAAAGCACATTTGAAAGGACAAAGAAATGTGAAGGACTTGCCAATCGCGTTACAAGGAAAATAAAGCCTACAGGTAGTCTGTCTGATAGCAGAAACCAGACATCCTATATCCAGATACCACCACCATGCCATGCTAGATGTTGATGTTTACATATTTTTTATATGTTGTAACATTTATTGCTCGCCGCCTTCGGGGGCGCGAGCTATGTAGAGATTACTTCAAGAGAGACACCTGCGATTTTCCAATGTTGCGAACGAGGTTGAGATATTAACATATTTGAGATGTGTCAGATATTACATTTGTGGCAACTGATCGAAATCGAAACAAGTACAATCCGAGATTTTGACCAATAATTATTAATAAGGTTTCAATGTTACTCCCTTTTTTGATAACGATAACATATTAATGACTTAATACATGTTGATTGAAAGAGGCTTGGTGTCCATATTGGTGGCGAACATTGTCTAGGGCTCAGCACGACTGGCGGCCAAGACTCGTCCAACATAGCAACAAAAAACTCATCGAAACGAACCAAACATACAACTTTGACTTTGCTAGATGTACTCTCAGCTACCGACAGTTAGAGGTCAAACGAAGAGGTTAGTGAGTGCGCTAGGACGTAAGTTAGATGCTGGAGGGTTGGTTTATTAGATACTTGGTTGCTTCTTCTTTGAAATGCTTCAGTTGTTAGTGATATTGACGAGGGTTCAGGTAGACAGTTACATTCGGGTTTATTGTACATAAGCCCGTGCAAGAGTTCACATTGGTGTGTTAACACCAAGTGGGTTTCGTGGTTCATTAATAATGTATATTATTTGATCAGGCATTGTGTTGTTGGTGGTGTATGTAAGGGAAATGTCAGATTTTGGTGGCCATTTTGTACGCCATCTTGGAATTGAAACATGTAATGGACACGAATTGGCACATAGGTAATTTTTGATCAGGAAAATATTTCATTCCTACAAAAATGGATTGTTATCCCGTTTATATGTTGCTATAAGTATTTAAAAGGAAAATTATTGGATATTGGCATCATCTAAGGCCCTCTTGAATGGGCCATTTTTATTTTATTGGGAACATCCAGATTGTGTGGGGTCATCTAGGGAAGTTAACCAAGTTGATTTGGTTTAGTTCGGGGGGTAGTAACAAAGGATTTGGTGGTATCCAGCTATGGTGGCAGCTCCAAAAATAGCTGTTGCTAGGGTCAGGGTAATTCTGTTTACCTAGCAACCGGTGCTAAGGAAAGTGATGTATATTTTGGCTCCACCCCTGAAAGTGATCAGATGGGGGTGAAGAATAATTGTGCCAAGTCTTATGCTTTTATCATTTCTGGCAATAGTTTTCGGATTTTGCACCCCTCCGCTAGACTCCTTAGAGGTATTCATCCCAGCTTATAATACAAGGTTTTAAGTTTTAGAGCAAGAATATGACGATGACCTTTGGCACCAACATTGCAAAAAAAACGTCCCACTAAGGAGAGAGATGGTATTGTAATGCATTTTACGAGTATGTCGCCTTATATCGGCCAAGACTTAGGGATAAGTGATCCAAGCGCAAGCGCAACTTTAAAACAAGAAATGAGGCTGTGTAGCTTTCCAGATAAGTCGGAATTAACCACCTGTAAATTAAACAAAAAAACGATTATTAATCATATACACCCCCTACATTTAGTAGGAGAAATGATGCCACCCACACACCCACACCCAACCCACCCACCCACCCACACCCATATATATTAATATAGTGCGGGTGTCTTACATAGTGACGGATGTTAAACAAACTACGAATTTTTGTTTCTGAGAAAATGCAGCATTTGAAAAATCGCGAAATCTAGAGGGCCAGTACACATCCCCACATACGATGCAAACAATCAAATCAGATTAAGCAACGAAAATTAACAAAATGGAAAATTTATTTAAACTAATATTCATGAATTCTACTTGATAAAATGGGCGTAATTACATTGGAAAAATTGGAGTCGATGTCCCCTATACTAAGCGTTATCAGGATTCCGTCATTTGGAAAAAACACTCGGCGTTTTCTGAACATCCGTCAAAACAACGTCCGTCATCGCGAATTGATCATTTGGGTTTATTACATAATGACGGAAGTTGAGTGCAGTGCGCGATTCAACCGCTTCGAACTGTAAATAAATATAAATTTCTACTTAATATCGATATTTATTAAATTAAGTACATATTTTGCTTGTGTCAGTTCTAATTTAAAATGAGAAATTTACTACCAAAACGTATTAACAGAGCCTTGGTGGGAAATCAAAGTATAAACTTCTTTGACAGAGGGTTCAACATCCGTCACTAGTTAATACACCAAAGTCTCTGTTACGCAAATTACGTCAAAAATGCCCAAAATTTCTAATTAAGATTATTTAATTTAAGAAGTAACGTGCAAGGTTCGGCACTGGAGTTTGAAGATTTGGTATTAAGTACCATTTCCCTTAAGTTCGTAAAAATGATAAAAATTTCAATCCGTCACTAGAATACACCCGACGATATGTATATATATATGATATAAGTCGTATAGTTGAACAAAGTTCTTGTAAAATAACAGTGCAAAATATTATAGATAAAACACAGCGTTCGGGTTTAAACCTTCAACAGAGTGACGGTTTAAAGAACCTGACAGGAGCCAAATGGAGCAAAAAGTCGAGAGTGTACTTAAATAGTGTATTAATTACTTCCATATTCGCCAACCTAACTTATTAATATTGAGTACTTAACGGTGAGGGCGAGGTGGCCGAGCTAAGGCGCTGAACCGTTGGCAGAGTATAGGATCGATTTTTTTTTAAAAAAAAAACCGTTTGTTTTTTTTTTTTTTTTTTTTTTTTTTCTCATTTGCGGCCCTGTTCTCGAGCCCGCGAGAGTCCAGTTTCGTGGTCATACTCAAATAGTCTATAAGGTCGGAAATTGCATAATTGCGCAGAATTGTGTGATTATGGAATTCTCCTCGTCCCACCCATTGCGTAAACAAGGTGCAGGTGTATTAATGGGTTGCCTGGGGCCTCATGGTTCGGAGAGTCATGTAAAGCAGTTGATCCCGTGTAGCAAGGGGAAGTGAGTAATTCTGAACACGTAAAAAGTTGCAGACCTAATCGAAAAGAGTAGGGGACCATCCCTGGTCTGTTACCTGCACACATTAGTATAAGGAACAAGGGTCCCTTCCAACCCGCATAGGCGAGGAGTTGGAAAGGGTGGCGAATTCCGCATGAAAATGTTGAGGCTTTTCGTTCAAGTTTAGCACACCGCACCAAACAAAACAAAAAAAAAAAAAAAAAAAAAAAAGGTGATGTGAGGACTATTACTAAAGGTGCGTGTTTCGATCCTCTTTGGGACCCTCCTGACTTATCCGGATTTGTGTAGTAGAATTTTTGATATCAGATAAAGGGCCGTTTTTGTCTATGGACATCCCTCTAAATTTGGCATTCAATATCTGTCATTCCCAAATATTATTCCAATATATAAACAAAAACCGCCATTTTAATGGTTATTAAATAATCGCGATATTAACACAGTATTGAATAGCTTTGCCCCCCATATGCATTACTTCTACCAGCAAAACTGCAAGTTTGTTTCCCACGGTACTTGATGGGGAGTAAGTACAGGTGCCGCCTCTCATAGACAAACACGATAGACATAATCAAGCACATTTACTGAAGTATCTCTTATCTCTCTACTAGCTGGGGGGGGGGGGGGGGGGTTACCACTTTGCTCGGTGCGCTAAATGCCAAAAGCTTGGTAATAAAAGCTCTAGGTAAGCTTTTTCCATTGTTTGGTCATTTTTGCGCAAAAAAAACTTGAAGGTCGCACCTTCAACCGTTACGATTGTATAATAAGATATACGGTCAAAAGTCGAAAGGTAAGGGGGGGGGGTTGCCACTCAAAGCTAATTTTAGGTATGCATTTTGAAACTATTTATGATCAAGTATGATTTAAACTCTATATTTATGTAAAATAGTCATTTGCCATCATATAAGAGCTGAAAACCGATATTCCTACTTTTTTGCGCAAATTTGATTTTCGCCTTTTTAATGTGACGCCATACTAGGTAGTTTGTACTTAGTTTGGTATCAATGGAAAGAGGCATAGCTATCCACTGGTGCAATATAATAGCATAGGGCTTTATAAACGATTTTCGAGGGGTGGTAACCAAGCTACTTTGGTAAATCGTTGTACAAAAAAAGACGAGGGTAAGACGAGGGTTAACCCAATAAGAATGGGAATCCTTATTTAGGTTTATACAAGCTAAACCCAGATAAGAAATAGTTAATAACCAACATAAGGATTCGTAATCGAACGAAAATGTGTTATCATAGGTTTACCACTCGTCTCTAGGGATGAGCGCGAAAATGAGGACACTTATGCTTTCATAATGGAGAACTAGTGAACTGTGGGACCTTACATAACAGTACTTCAATTGCGTGTGACAGCGGCATGCAAGAATGCACACGAATTCCATCGATTGAGAGTATACAAAATGTATTTGATTTATTTTTTAATCGTATTGCCAGGGATTCATTTTTACACCATTCGCAAGCAGGCTTATTTATAAAGTCTAGGGAGAAAGAGACGGACAGTTTTGTCTCAAAGTGTACTGATTGCGCACAGTTCTGGAGACACTTTGAAAGGAAGACATATGGGCAAATAAGCAGGAAACTTTTCATGTTTATTGATCTGGCACCGTTCATTTGAACCTCAGTAAACTGGCACATAAAATAATGGGCCTACTCTGATTTTCAACTTAGCTACTTGATAGTAACATTTGGGAACACACTCATAAAAGGTTAGGATGTTACATGATGTAAACATTATACACGGCGATTAAAAATGACCCGATTGTGGCCGCCATTGATGTTTTAGTAGATATATAAACAGAATGTAGTATCATCTGAAAGGTCCTATCTTAATTGCGCAATCGAATAGTGGACAGGACTGTAGCTGCACAGCTCTCATGGGAGGTGTGCAAATCCACTGGATAAAATGTGAATTTTGTACAACACGTACTTTATAATTGAATTAAATAATATAAAAAAAAAATGATGGCCTCACTTGCCCACATCCCCTTTCATGGCCCCCAGCTGGAATTTCAAGGTTACACAGGGGGTTGTGGTAAATTTTTAAAATGTTCCGATTGTGTTGAAAAAGCACACCGTGATGTCCGTCTGGTTACAAGCTTTTCCAAAAAGGTATAGTTTCTTTTTGTGGCTTTCACTCTTTGCAGAGTACAAATGCAACTCTTTACAGTTTGAAATTTTACTGTAAGGAGGAAAAAAAGGTAGATTGAATGTCATCTTTTCGATTGGACTCCAAGAGTCACTCAAGGAGGATTGACTTTTTCAGTCTTTTGAATTAGAGATTACCGTGATCACTGGCTTTTTTTACATCTTTAAATACCACCTTTATTACATACTTTATATCATTTTGGGGAGGCCATTCGGTAGTTCGCCGACTAACTTGATTCAGTTCTGTCGCTCGGCCTATACTGGGTCGAGCTCCTTTTAGGACCATTTAACATTTACAACATTTAAAAATTAATTTAAAGTGTTTATTTTTTTTATTTTTTTTCCTTTTTTTAATGATGCTTGTTCCGATTTAGAGCCTGTCACTTGCACGTACGCCCCAACAAGTACCACGGAAACAAAACTTACGGTTGCTGGTGAGAGCAATAATGAATTATGCAAAAGCCTATTCCAATACTGTGTTAATATTGAAGGTTAACAACAGTTACAACGGTGGGGTTATTTGCTTAATCTTGGGGTAATGAATGAAAAGATATTTGAGGGCTCATTTTTTTCGATGCTTCTAGAAGCTGTATTGATTAAATAATTACTTACCAGATAAACCCCAGAAATACGACATTCAAACCATACGCAGACACGACCAGTCTGAGGCTCGTTTATCCATGTTCCCTCGTTGAACATATCCATTTACCAATTTGATACCACGAATAGACCATTCCCCCTCTCCAAAACCCATACGTAATCGAGCATATAAAAGCATCCAAGTGCAGAACAGAAGTGGGCTGGCGACAACATTAGCGCAAAGGCGCTGAACATGGAAACATACAGAGAAAAACAGTTGCCATATCAATCGAAATGGTAACGAAGGGGAATGGGGGACTTAAGATTCCAACAAAGATACACCAACGCCCCAAGCGGTTGCAACTGCGGGATGACTCGTAGGCGAAAAAAACCCGGTTGACAGTGCAGGTGGCAAGACCCGTAGATAAGCCACCCAGGTGAGTATGTAAATCCACTTGCGGGGGCTGTTTATGCGTTAACACCTTCTTGATGGAAACGAACAGAAAAATTGAATAAATGATATCTAGTTTGGTCTAATAGTATACTAAGCTTTGAATACAATTGAATTTTTCAACGTTCGTTAAATTCTGTCCCTCTTCCTGAGACAAACGAGATTCGTCTTTGGGTGGAAAATAGTTGGCTACAAGCTTACGCTTGTGTAAGTGATTCCACATATTGGCAATAATGAAACCCGCCATCCATAGAATGATCAAGAAAATAAGTTAGGAATGGCATCACCATTATGCCGAGGGAAGTCCACAACTGGACATAGTTACCGCGATGTGTGTTTTGTATACTTGTCGAGTACATTGAGAGAACGCCGAAGCCACAGTTGTTGCCAGGTGGAGAGAAACCTACAATAAATGCACAAAAATATGTTGAGGATAATTGAATATATGAAATGATTTATGTTGTCAAAAACATACTTCTAGTTAAGTACTATTAGTCTTTTTGCGTGATTTCAGTAAGAGTACACAAAAATAGCAAAATATTGGGCTCATTATTAAAACGCGCAGTGGGTCGTCTGCATTATGAACACCTAAGTAACCAAAGTATGTAAACCAAGCTTTTTCAATCCATTCGTTCCCCGGGGACTCCCCATAAGAAGAAGAAAAAAAATAAAAACTTTTCGTCAGTGAAAGGATTTTTGCACCAAAATGATACCACATATGAAGGGTCATCGAGGATTTTAGTTAGGGTTGTAAATCACCGTTTCAAAACATTTTGGACCATTGGGCAAAAGGGCGAAGAAAAAATGATTATGCGCCCCGCATTACGAGGAACATCATGCACTTTGGAAATCAATTTTATGTATATCTATAAACGAAAATGGCATTATATTTCTTACAACAAACTGGCTATTTGAGGGCAATCTCGCGATTTGTAATGGATGTTGCAATATGCGCATCGTTTCCCAATTGTGTTTGTACACTTTTTACAAGGTCCTTAACGAAATTGGCTTTCAGCACATAAAGGGTTAATAATTAATTTTAATATCACCCATGCCCATGAATGGAATATAAAATGGCTACCGTTCATGTATTCAAATATTCACATTCATATGATAGTTTTTCATGTGAATATATTATCCCACATCACCATAATATGGTAAATAATTGCAGAGATTTATAATTCATTATTATTTATACAAAAAATTCTATAGCGTAATTAGTTAAACATTTTGCCCGGGGGGCAGTTGTATTCAAAGGTGGATCTGGATGCGTGAACATGGACCTTCCGAAATGCGCACTAAACAAGTATTCCACGTCTAAAAAACTCTACACCCTAGCACGCATTTATGTCTTTTTTGTGCTACAAGAACAAGTCTTCTTGGGGGTGGGGGGGCAAGTTTTTGCTACCTTAAACAGTAAGCAATCATTGGTGTTTTAATAATAGACCTTATTATCCGGCCTTTGCGTCGTTGCTTTACTTCCAAATTACAATATGGTTTATTATTTTGATCCGCGAACATCACAATTTCGGCGTTACGAAAAAAAACATACCCTTTTTCCCATATTTTGGCTGTTTTTGACACCCTAATCAATGTACGCCGTATGGAAGCAAGTTTGTCCACTTTCGCCTTATCCCTAGATAAAGGGAGTGTTATCCCCAAATAACGATCTGTTAACTAGGGATAACGATTCGTTCACTCAAGATAACAAAGCTTGACGCCAAATAACGTGTCTTATCTTGGGTTAACAAAGCTAACCCCAAATAACGATCTTTATCTGGGGTTAACAAGCTTAACTCTAGATAAGAAATCTGACCCAAATAACGGGTTTTATCTTGGGTTAACAAATTGGAACCCCAAATAACGGTCCTTCAGCCTTGATTAAACAAAGCTTACTAGGAATAACAATCTGAACCCTAAATAACGATCGTTAATCTGGGTACAAGCTGAACCCCAAATAACGATCTTTATCTGGGGTTAACAAATCTGAACCCCAAATAACGATTCGTTAACTCCAAGATAACAAATCTGAACCCCAAATAACAGGCCTTATCTGGGGTTACAACAGAAAGCTGAAACCCAAATAACGATCGTTATCTGGGGTTAACAACGTGACCCCAATAGCGATCTGTTATCTAGGGTAAACAAATCTGAACCCCAAATAACGATCCGTTAACTCAAAATAACAAAGCTGAACCCCAACTAACAGGCCTTATCTTGGTCCCGTTAAAACAAAGCGAACCCCAAATAACGATCGTTACTTGGGTTAACAAAGCTGAACCCAAATCTGGGGTTAAACAAAGCTTATATAGGAATAACAAATCTGAACCCTAAATAACGGTTCGTTATCTTGGGTTAAACAAAGTGAACCCCAAATAACGATTTGTTAACCTAAGATAACAAATATGAACCCCAAATAACGATCGTTAACTCAAGATAAGATAAGGATTGTTAACACCAGATAACGATCGTTATTAGAGTTCAGGTTTGTTAACCCCGATTAACCACTGTTAACCTAAGATAAGGGTTGTTAACCCCAGATAACAAACTTATTTAGGATAAGCTTGTAACCCCCAAATATTGACGCCTGTTAACTTAGATAATGGATTGTTAACCTCCAGCAACAATCGTTAGTTAGGGTTCAGGTTTGATTTAACCCCAGATAACAACTGTTAACCTAAGATAGGATTGTTAACCCCAGATAACAATCGTTATTTAGGGATCAGCTTGTTAACCCATATAACGACACATAAGGATCGTTAACTCCAAAAAACGATCGTTATTTAGGGTTCAGCTTTGTTAACCCAGGATAAGGATTGTTAACCCCAGATAACGAGCGTTATTTTAGGGTTCAGGTTTGTTACCCCAGATACAACTGTTCACCCTAAGATAGGATTGTTAACCCCAGATAACGACGTTATTTAGGGATCAGCTTTGTTAACCCCATATAACGACACATAAGGTTTTGTTTTAACTCCCGAACGATCGTTATTTAGTTCAGCATTGTAACCCAAAGATCAGCTTTGTTAACCCCAGATAACACTGTGAACCTAAGCTAAGATGTTTACCCCAGATACGATCGGTTATTTAGAGATCAGCTTTGTTAACCCCCACTAACGACACCTAAGGATTGTTAGAAAATAACTCCAGATAACGATCGATATTTAGAGTTAAGCTTTGGTAATCTCTATATAGGATTGTTAACCCCCGATAAGGATCGTTATTTTGGGTTCAGCATTTGTTAACCCCAAATAACGACTGTTAACTTAAGATAAGGTTTGTTAACCCCAAATAACGATCGTTATTTAGAGTTAAGCTTTCTTATCTCCAGATAAGGATTGTTAACCCCAGATAAGGCGCGCTATTCGGGGTTCAACTTTGTTATCTCCAATTTAAGAATCGTTTAACCCCATATACGTTTCTTTATCTGGGTTTAACGATCGTTATCTAGGGATAAGGCGAAGGTGACACACTGAGCTCATATACGCGCGTACATCGCCTGTTGGAAAAAGAGACCTTTTTTTACGCGTTTTCTTGTTCACGCATCATATCCACCTTTGAATACAAGTGCCCCCCGGGCTTTTGTTAATAGAAATGAATAACACTACATATATAATGGCGCAATTATATAGGGCATGAACATGAGCGGTTTTTCCCCCACTTGGAGTGTTGGATTGTAAATTCTACCAAGACCATACCGCAAAGACGTGAAGCCGCGTGTGGCCTCAAAAAGGTTTGCCGACTACTATAAAAACTTTGCCCAAATAGACCAATCTAAAAAGAAAAGAAAATAGTTCCACAATAGTAGGGTACGAAATAATGAACTGATTTCAAGTTGGTGATGACACTAACTAGAAGTGGAGAATTATGTGCTATGGGGTTGACAAAGATGACTAAGGGGATGGAGACGGTCATATCAATGTTTTTTTACGGAATTTTGAGCAAGACTCAGTGGCGTAGCCAGGATTTTTGTTGACGAGGGGGCACATATTGTGAATGTACCGACACGTGTTATGTACCGAAAAGTTGACCCATTTTTTACCGTTGCTCCAAATTCCTGAAAACGAGGGGGGGGGGGGAGAGAATTAAGTAGTTATTAGTAATCATTTTCATGAAGCTCTATCATGCGCCACGCGCTCAAAAACAATCAGCTTAACGGGCAGCTTTTTTAGAACAAGTGTAACCGACGTAACCGTTAGTACCCTACAAACCATCTCGGTTGGGGGGGGGGGGCACGTGCCCCCTGACACGTCTGGCTACGCACAGCAAGACTATAAATAGGACCGTTTAATCAAGGTAACGTGACCTTTGCCGAGTTGCATAGTTATGAGAGTATAGAAGTGGCAACATTAAAATAATAGCAGTCATAAGATCACGGTAAAATGATTATTATTAAACGATACATAAAATGATGCTAGTTTGTTTATAGATATCGTAAATTTCAAGTTTTGAGGACAATAAATATGGATCTGTGGTTAGCGAGCAAAGAGAATCGGTACATGGCCTAGTAATATTTTTGAGCTATAACAATTGAATCGAGATTGGAATTTTTCATCTGCAAATTACAAAGGAAATGAAAAAGGGGGGGGGGGGAGGGGGGGCAAAAAGGGGGGGGGGGGGGGGGTGGGAGGGGGGGGGGGATGGGGGGGGAAATTGGCTTTATAGAGTGTTGTTAAAGTTGCTTGTTCCGATTTCACGTCTATCGTGTTCTCTACTGAATAACATACGCCCATCAGGTACCATTGGAAACAAACTTTGCGTTTCGCTATTTATATCTTGGAATGAATGGATTTGGAAGGCTCAAATTTCAGGACGACAATGAAAATACGGCTTTTCATCTTATATCAATCGTAGCTACTAACTCCGGGTAAATCGGGGGGGGGTAACGATCGGAACACTCACCTTTAAGGTTAACGGAAGGAAAGGTTTGATTTTCTACACATTAAAGAACGTCTATGCCTTATAACCTGTTTCAACGCGTTATTTCAATTTCTATCTATCTATCTATGCACCATGTCCCCTAGGACGTGTGCTCCTCGACAAATGTATCATCGATTCCTATCTTGCGCTTCCAAACATGCCCCGTGGAAGGCGGTGGCCCACAATGATGTCATCCCCCCATCTCCCCGGTCTTCCTGTCTGTTTGTGCCTGCGACAGTTTCCACAAACAGTGCGCCTGGCAGGCGGATGTTGTTCACTCCGCACAAGTGACCAAACCACTTTCGCCGCGAGGCAGCGACACGAGCCAGGATCCCCCTGGCTGAAAGCGGCAGAGGAGATTCCTTGACAGAACTTCCTCATTCCGGATCTTAGCCTTCCCAGCCGACACCAAGGATTCCTCTGTAGCATCGCATCCCAAATGCCTCCAACCCCCCATGTCACTCCCCCTTGATGTCCAGGTTTTCAGAGCCATAACAGAAGCACTGGGTGATAGTGAATGAACAAGTCCGTAAGTTGGTTGAGAGTGAGATGTCTTTATCACTCCAGACTCTCTGTAATTTCCCTAGTGCTGTTGATGCCAATAATCATCGGCTTTTGATTTCGCTGGTGGAATCGTTTGATGGTGTTAGCGTTAATCCCAAATACTTGAATCTGGTTAACCGTCTCAGTGGTTAACCATCAAGCTGATCTTTACTGGCGCTGTGTCATCATGGTAGAATACCATGCTTTTGTTTAGGTATACTGATGCTCCCATCCCATATTTCTTGCTACATGATTGCCACTTGCTCATCAGGTTTGCAGAGGTCCTTGAGTCAGCGATGAGAGCTATATCGTCAGCAAAAAAAAATCGGAGTCTTTTTATTTGTAGCCATCCACGTTATGCCAAGTTTTTAAGTTCTCAAAGGCTTCTGCTAATTTGTATTCGAGAACTAGGTTGAAGAGGTCTGGTGATAGAAGACATCCCTGGCGCACGCCAATGTTGTTGCAAACCACTCTGTAAGATTGTTGTTAAGTCTGATGCAGCCTTTTTATCCTTGGTAAGAGATCTCTGATGATGTTTATCCGTTTTTTGAGGCACCAAAAACCCAATAATGAAGGCCACTGTAATGAGGCCATCGTGCCATACTCGATCGAAGCCTTCTTGTACTCAATGAATGACAGCCAAAACTCCCATCTTTCTTCTCTAGGCGATGTTGGATTAGGAGCTTCAGGGCTAAGACTTGTTCACTTGTGGAGCGGCCAGGTCCTGAACCCTGACGTTGTTCTTCTGCTAGAATGGGCTTTCTACATAGGGCTTCTCCGGCCCTTATAATTTCCAGAAGAATTTTGCTGGAATGGTTAATCAGGCTGATGGTCCTGTAGTTTTCACACTTTGTGTGTCTCCCTTCTTGGGCATGGTAAGATTATAGATTGTCCATTCCTTCTGGACTGCGTTCCTTTATCCAGATGTCATCAGATCATTGTGCAAATTGTGCAATTGATGCACTCACCACCATGATTAAGCAGTTCTCCTGGGATCTCATCACAACCAGGGGCTTTGCCCTGACTTCAGATTTTTGACAGCTGCTTCAACTTCATAAAACGGAGAATGGATGGCTCCTATCCAAGTAGACAACAGTCTAGTCTCGTATTTGATGGATGAAGCCAGGATGTGGTCAATGTTAGGCTGATGATTGTAGAGGGCCTTACTCATATTCAACATCTTTGTTCTATTTCATCTGGATTGGAAAGAATCGTTTGGTGTTGTGGTGGGGGGGGTCACCATTCTGCTTGCGGATCAGTTGGATTTAGGTCTTTCTAGCACGCCCTTAGTTGTGGTCCTGGATGGTTTGGGAAGACCTCTTGCTCTTGTTCTGTTGCACGTTCTTCTCCACTAATTGTTACATTTTTCATTGTACCATTGTTCTTTGTCAGCTTTAAGGCTTTTTTTTAATCAATCTGGTCAGTGGTTGTAACTCTTGACGACTGTTAGGATCTGAAATGCCTTCTTCCTTGCTTTCCTCTTCTTTCATCTGTCCAGTGCATAGTTGCAAAATCGGGAGATCCAGGCTTCTTTTACCCGATGAATTCCAAGAACTTCATCTGCTGTCTCTTTGATGATTTGGGTGGTTTTTTTCAAGCAAAGAGTCTGCATTTGGATCATCTGTGTCTACTTCATCATCACGCAACCGAAACCTGTTAGCCAGTTTTCACTGAATTCATTTTCTACACTTGTCCACAGCTTGGTCAGCTTTTCTTCTCAACTTTGAATTTCACCCTCAGCTTTGCAATAACCAGGGTTTGTCTGCACCTAACATCAACACTTTGGAATCACTTGTTGTTATCCACGCTTGATCTCCACCTAGCTCTAATCAAGATAGGTCAATCATGTTCTTAGCTTATGATCGGGGTGACATCCATTCCCACTCCGGAATGTTTGTGGTTGGAAGAGATTGTTGGAATATATGAGGCTGTTTCTTTGCAAAATATAAAGGTGCTTTCACCTCTGTCGTTCATCTTCCATATCCGTGTCCCTCCTAATAGTAGGTCCCCAGGTTTCATGCTCTTTCCCTACCTTTGGCATTCCAATCCCCCATGATGATATGTAGGTCTTGTTTTGTGGGCTCCCATCAACTTTGCCTTTGGAGGGTGGCAAGAAGTCTTCAACTACAATCATCATTATTGGAAGATGTTGGCGTCAATACACTTGGAATATCGTGATGTAGGGCCTTGACCTCTGCATCTGATGGACATGATGCGTGTCACTAATTGGATCAAAACTAAGGATGGTTGTATGCAATGTCACTCAAAAGAAATCTACACCTGCTTTTCCCTCTTTGCTGGCTCCAAGAAGATGATTTTACACCCCTCATCAATATCCATAACTCCCTTTCTTTCCATCGCAACTCTGCCAGACCAACTACATCCATTCAATCTTTGCATGTCTTTTTACAGAGGGCACTCTTTCCCTTAACCCCGAGGGTTCTACCTTCCAGGTACCGATGTTCACTGTGGTTTTTGGCACTACTTCAATTTCAGAACCCTCCCTTTCATTCGATCGACAGGTGGATCAGCTATAGCACTTTCCCAATAAATGGCTTTCGGTGTTTAGCGTCATAATCTTGAGGATCTACTCTGTTTAGGTTGGTCTCTTCCCGAGTTTGATTGGTATACACACTCTCCTGGCGGGTCTCGAAGGAAGTGCGTGGAGCTTTTTTAGCCAGGCGACCTCCCATCGGCATGTCTTTTTCTTATCTTGTCTCTTCATGTTGTTTTTGTTTCGTGGCTTCACGGACTATAGAATGGTGATGTCCACTTCTCTCCCATTCCGCAGTAAAACTAAGCTGTTGGTTTGTTGGCTGTTGGCCTTCCCTTATTTTTTTATTTTATAAGGCTACGAAAATCTTTTTCAAACGTGTTTTAATACCGATAAAAAAAAAAATGATAATCAACGTTCTTTTGCCTGTTTATATAAACAATTGATGTTTCATTTAACGGGCTGTTTATTTTTTAAACAGTGGGTGTTTCCCAAAATTAAACGTAGATGTTTAAAAAGAACATTTCAGCGTGTATAAAATCAGCGTTTTATTAAACTGTTACAAAATAACGTTTTTCACATTACTGTGTTTAAACACGTTGCAACGTTTATTGGGTATCATTTAAAAAATGGGTAGTGTTTATAAAATAAAAGAAATAATGGAAAGGCTATATGAAATTAACGCGTTGAAACATTTATCATGTTTATAAGGTATAAACGTTTTTACTGTGTAATATTTTCCATTATATTTTGAAATAATATTTCATAATACTTTGCATGAGTTGCCCAAGATAGGAAAATTTTAATAATTAATATTAATAATATGGTATATTATTATATTTATATCGTAAATACGATGTAGTGAGTCATCTTAATATTTAAGTGTTAAGTTTGTTTAGTTTGAACCAGCTGAAAATAGCTGGAAGCTTAGATTAATTAAATTTCAAGAAATGTTGGTCTTGGATTGAAAATAAAAATATTAATATCATCAGCAAAATGAACAATAAGGTTTATTTTGAGTCCATAGGACGAGATCATAAAAAGTGAAAGGGTCAAGTTTGAGCATAGAAGATCATAAAAGAGAAGGGTCCTAGTACGATCCTTTTTGTACACCAATGTAATACTATTTAACGTACATTAGATCATTAAAAAGAAACAAATTTCTTTCTCTCAGCCAACAACTATGAAGCCGACTAGGAGGCCCCCTGATACCATATCGACTTAGTTCACGGAGAATATTAATGATTTATGTATCAAATGCCTTTCTAAAGTCTAGAAAAATTCCGCACAATGGGTAATTTCTTACTCAAATTCGGCTCTGTTTTTGCAGTTTCAATCATTTATTGCTATATATGTAGGATCTCTGGGTCGAAACCGCAGTGCCGGAGAAGAGAGAATATAATGCTGGTAATAAAATACAATCGAACTGAAGTACGGAATTCTTTAAATCGTGTTCATCGCTGTGTTTTCATTCCATTGTGGATTTCCCAAATTGTTTGAATTTGAATTAAAATACATACAATCTTATAGGTCTCTTACAAGCGCACATTTCCTCTTTTGGCCAGTTTAATTCGTAGCAATTCTTACCTGTAATAAGAATGTAAGCATAAAACATACACGCGTGAAGCACATGAAGAGATAAAAAGTCCCAAAGCGCACCCTAAAGTACATACTGCAATATTGTACGGGTGAAACGACCCCTACTTAGAAACTCCCAGATAATAAACCTGCATGGGAATATAATTACTTGTGCAAGTTTCAGGATTTAATGGCTGGTAATTCCGAAGGGGAGTCTAACTTTAGTCTGGGTTTAAACCAGGGTTAGTCCTATATGATTGGGACCTTTTTCCTTCCACATATTCTAACTGATTTGGTGCTGTAACAGGGTGAGAAATTTCTCCATGATGGACCCGTTCCGCCCAATTTCCCATGAGGAATTTTCTCCCCGTTACAATTTAACTTTCACAGTATTTTTGAAAGGAAAGAGGTCCCCTCTTGTAGGACTAGTCTGGTTTAAACCCAGGTCTAAAGTTAGTCTCCCTTTCAGAATACCAGCCTCAGAATTCCTTAAGAACTTAAGTTCCTTTTAGAGAATAAAGGTTGATTTTTGGGGAACAGCTGATCTTTTACGACGAATTAAAACCAAGGCGATGCCATAATTTCAAACCTCGTTCTTCCACACAAAAATAATGGTATCGCCGGTTTCCCAAAATCATACCTTAATTCTCATATTTAAAAAAGAGTTATAATTAAACATATAAATCTTTAACCAAATTTCGCGATCTTCATGGCTTAAATTCAATAAGAACGGACTGCCACCACCCAATGAGAAACAAGGAACAACCCATATAGCCGGGAGCACGTGTGGTCCAGTGGAAAAGCTCAGGACTCGTGATCATTAGACCGTAAATTTAATCGTTCCAGCCCCGCCGTGGCCAACGTGTTTGTGTCCTTGGGCAAGAAACTTAGTCTCGATTACCTCGTCGACCCGAGCGACTATTGGGGAGCTGTTATGGGTGATATACAATCTAAGTGCTGATAGGGTGCGCTTAAGTGGCTGCCACCTAGATGAAACGAAATGATTGTGACGATTTCCTGATGGCAGCGTAATAATAATTGTCAATCGCAACGTGAGCGTCCCGTAGGGCGGATACGTGCGCGTTATAAATTGACATTATTATTATTATGATTACGCAACGTTGGCAGGAGTGCGAGAAGGTAGCAAAACACTGTATGACTCGATCGCATTAATAACGTCAATACGCAGCGCGTAATACCCTTTAGGCCTTATATCCATGCGCTGAGCAAGTTGGTGTGATATACCTTGAGGTATTTTGCCAGCAGCGAATCCAGATCCAGAAACTGCGGATTTGAATCCGGGCAGGAAATCTGGCCAAGAATCAATGAAATTGCGCAGATTCCCACAGCTCTTTAAAAATTATATAACTTTATGGATTTGAACATGTGATAGAGCACTGAATGTGAAATTGGATAGGAACGTCTTGTGTCATGCCTTCCTAAATATTAACACATGTAGGATCTGTAAAAAAGAGAATTTGAACAAGTAATTGGCGCAAGGAATCGGTAAAAAAAATCGGCAAAACGCCAACATTTTGTCATTTTGCCACAAATTTTAATTTAATGATTTTTAACATCTCGGGACAAAAGTCTTAAGGGCACATTACTCATTAAAAAATAGGGCAGCGGTCCCAAATAGGTTGTCCGATTATGTGGTTTAAGAAGAAGTGTAGAGGAATATAATGACCATAAGTGATCCTTGAATGAACTTTGAGAACCCTGTAACACTCCACCAAATTCCCTGCCTTCTCAACATTTATGAACTTGATCCATCACTGCACTAAAAGCTAGAAAAAATAACCAAAAGTGTATGCCACATGTACAAGATATAATGACCCTAAGTGACCCCTGGATGACCTTGTCTTAATGTGTATATCAAAAACTCGAATCATGCTACACAATAAAGAACGAATTAAAATCAGTTGGATCTGAATTTGTGTCAATGATTCTCTATGTATTTATATCACTGCCTCTTTTTACAGATATTGTAAAAAGAAGTGCACTGTTTCACTCATTTTATTCAGGAGAAATTATAAGGTTATTGATCACAACATACAGCATGGGTAGAATAGAACGGAAAAGGTCGATACAACCATGGTTGTATCTGTACAAACCTTATTCGTCATGAGTCTTCCAAACAGGCAAATCGACCATTTTGGCGAAATTGAGTTTTTTGCATATTATGATACTATATCACAAGTTCTTTTCATATACCAATATAATTAAACAAAAATAACATTCCAATTTGTAGATATAATAGATTTTCACTTTTGGAAATCATACCCAAACGCCAAATGAAAGTCTTCCAAACAGACCAATCTGTATTCGTCTGTTTGCTGTACCGTACCTGAAAACCACCGTGCGACAGCTTATAAAGTGATCTATTGATCAATGGGATATTGCGAGATTCATCTCCTCTCTCGATCAACACTGGATAGCCTATAGAAGTCTGGTCGAAGTTTATATTAGTACAATGTGTGTACTGTATCTGAGACGATTTTGCCACAGTTAGAAAATATACTTTTTTGCAGTATTTTACTGACAACAATTCTGCTAATATTACTGTGAAAATTACAGTATATTGTAAAAATTGATTCAATCAAAACACTGAAAAAATATATATTTGGCGAGTTATTACAGAGATTGTGAATGTGTTGAAAATAAAAAGTACTGACGAACACACAAACTTTGTAGGCCTATCCACAATTTCAACCAAAATTTTTACGTTGCACGCATATATAATATGTATTAATTAGTCTATAAATTTTTAATCTTGATAGTATGGCCTTCAGCTCAAAACCCTATCTGTAATGTTTCGCGCCGATATTTCAACCCATTTTGAAATGAGAGTTAAAACATTATCTTGTAATCCATAGAGTACTATGTAAAACTAATATTGGTCGACCAAATTGGGGCATATTTTCGCTCATAACATCGACCAAACCAAACATCCTTTAGCCCTAATATTTCACAGGGTAAATGAGGAAAATAGTAGCTTTCTTCTGATAACCATAATTTTGACCACTACGGGTAAAATCTGGGGGTCCCTGGAGACGAGGCTATTAGCGATCGGACAATGGACCTTTAATTTTGGTAAAACATAATGCATTAAACGGTAAAATATAAAGTGAATTCGGATGGAAACTATAAAAGCTGTAGTTTATGGGATTTTGTTGGCAGAATTGCTGCCAGTGTTTTCCCGTATGATTTACAGTATTTTCCTGTAAATAACCGGGTTTATTGCAATTTGGTCTAATCCCATTTGGTGTAATAGCCATTTGGTCTAACTCCAATTCGTCTAAACCCATGTTGTCTATGATCCAAGTTCTGTAGCTATTGGACTTCTGCTTCTCGAATGAAACCATAATTTGACCTCATAACCTTTGACCTTGGTATGTGACTTTTGACCTCATTATATGACGGTTCCCAAGGGGGCATCTATGATCAAAGTTTTTTTTGACGTATTCAGTGTATTTTATAACTTGCTCTCATGACCTTGACCTCGGTATGCGACACTTGACCTCATTAGGGTCAATAGGGTCATGAACATTGGAGAGAAGGAAATGGGGTCAATAAGATCAAGAACTGGAGGAACAGGGACAATGGGGTCAATGAGGTCATGGACAATGGGGACAGACACAATGGGGTCAAGAACATAGGAGGCTGGGACAATGGGGTCAAGAACTGGGGACAGGAACAATGGGGTCATGAACAATTTGGGTACAGGAAAAATGGGGTTAAGGGCCAAGAACAATGAAGGGACAGGGACAATGGGTGAAGTTGTAAATAACAATGAAGGTACAGGGACAATGGGTCAAGTTGTAAATGACAATGAAGGGACAGGGACTATGGGGGTCGAGTCAAGAAAAGGGGGACAAGCTAACTGAGGTTATGAAAATGAGACAGGGACAATGGGGCCAATAGGATCAAGAACTGAGAGGACATGGGCAGTGGGGTGATGAAGAACGGAAGCAGGGAAATGGGACAGGGACATGGGACAGGGACAATGGGGTCAGAGGTAAAGAACAGGGGGACAGGGATCCATGTCCACCAACTTCTGACCCCATTTAAACCCCATTATCCATGTTCCCCGTTCTTTACCCCATTGTCCGGGTCCCCTTCGTTGCCCCTGTCTCGCCTGTCTTGATCCCATTGTCCTTCCCTCTTCTTGATGATCAGTGTCCCCGTACCCCCCGTTCAGACCCCATTTTCCTGTCCCAGTCTTGAACCTTTGACCCCACTGTCCTGTCACCCTTGTCATGACCCCATTGTCCATGTACCACGTTCATGTCCCCCCTTTTGACCCCATGTCCATGTCCCCCTGTTCATGACTCATTATACCTGTTCCATTGTTCAATACCCGATTGTTTTTTTATCACGTGCCCACTTCATTGTTCATGACCCCATTGTCCTTGTCTGACCTTATTGTCACGGTCCCATTTTTGTCCCTGTCCCCCGTTCATGATCATATTCCTGTCGTCTCGACCTTGTTCATTCCCCATTGTCCCAGTAACTCATTGTCATGACACATTGTCCCTGTCCCCGTTCTGCTCTAATGTCATGACACACGGTACATGAAACCAGTTATCACTTGTCCCGTTGTTCATTACTCCATTGTCCCTGTCCACTGATCTTGACACCATTGTCCCAGTTCCCTCATTATACTTGACCTATGACCTCGATGTACCTATTGGTTTTGGATCCATTGTCCTGGTTCATTCATTGTTCTTGACCCTTAACCCAATGTCCTGTCCCATGTTCCATTCGCCCATCACCATTGTCACCTTATTTCCTATAGCACAAGCGTCCTCGTCGCGGCCCTGGTACAGCCTATCCGGCAGTCTATCTTCGGTTTAATTTATATTCCTATAAAATGCCGCTATGCTCACTAATTTTGCTTTTTTAGATGCTATATCTTAAGGTTTTTAATTTAAATTGTGAATATTTGCATTGTTATATTTGATCAGCTGTCTATGCCATTATACTTGGGGTCTGTTGAAGGCCGGCATTTTAGACGTGTTCGATGACTGACCGCTGAACCAGCTCTGATCCTTTTTACTAGCACTTCTTGTACAGCTATCTGTTAATTTGTATTATTTGTATTAACTATTGAATTTGTATTTAAGAAAGAAATTGTAATTAATTCTTTTTTAGTGGTTTCTGTAATTGTAGTTGGGATAGTAATCATGAGTTCATTAGACAGAGGCACATCAGGGGAGGGAAGCACATGAACGTAGAATCATGCCAAGTAGTGAGCCCGTCACCAAAAATGCAACAGGGATGATGTTTAACCTTACCATTACACATGCCC
>JAMKCH010041058.1:0-13298 GCA_023653785.1 Ophioderma brevispina | reverse complement strand
CTTCACAACTGCATTAAATCTACCAATGCGCACCGATGTGATTTGTTGGATTTGTCCTGTAATCTCCGCATTTCCCATGTGACCTTGGGCAATCTCACTTTCCTGCCTGCCATTTATAAACCTTTAATGTGATTATGCAGATTTTCATGCTCACTTGAGTGCAAACCTTAGGTAATTTCACATATTTTAGGGGATTTGTTATCTTTTTTGCCATTTTACTTCAAGCTAAACTTGCAAAAAGATTTTGCCCTTGTTAGATCCGTCTTGCCGGTATCATGATAAAATCGCCCGGAATATAAACTCAGCGCGTTAAAATCATTAATCAACTAAAAACTGCTTACTCTCTAATTGTGTTACAAAATGTTGAAGGAAATTACTGGCATGAATCTTATCGACAGCATAATGAAATATCCTAAATAAGATGTACCAGATGGTTTTCATGTCATTGGAGTGTCCTTGCAAAGAAAAACCCATTTTTCAAGCTTATTTTCGTAGCATAGATGATATAAGGAAGTCGACATGTTTATTACTTAACGCTATCATTCTGCCACAAGCCGTAACTGTGCTTCGTATCCTTTGTGTGCTCACCAAAGTTCGTAAGGATGAGGCTTGTTGAAAACTGGCTGGAGTCATACAGTGGGATATATTTGTGGCTTCTGTTTCGGTATTGCCTGCTATGTGTAAAATTACCAGGGCATAATCTGGCAGCTTCCATGATTGCTCTACAGTCATGTAAATTTGTTAGAATCTTCTGGATTTTTTTCACAAGAATACTCCAATGACCATGATAACATCTGGTAACATCTTATTTAGGGATATTTCATTATATATGTCTGAACAATTCAGCCAATAATTCCTTTAACCAACTCTTACAACCCCCAAATATACTAAATCTATTGCATGGCCCCACAAAACCCTGCTATTACATAGAACAAGTCTGACACTGACCACCCACACCTTGAACCATTTCACCTGTCATTTCTGTGGTTTATGAAGTTACGATTTTTGCAAGTCCTTTTATATCCGCAAGGGTTTGGGGCACGTTGGGATCTTAGTTTTTGATCTATTTTGAAGACCACGTCGTCAGTGGGGGGTTAAGTCAACAGCGTCTCTGTATCTTAGCACTTTGCAGAAAACACCGTTTGGTGTTCAAATTTCTTTTGATTTTCCTATTGTTTTTTGATGTCCTCTTTTCTTCATAAAAATATTTTTCTTTGATTGGAGACTACTCTCTAGCTTAAATTGTGTTTTTACCCATAGTCAAAACCTAATTTGCCCAAAATATCGTTCCAACTTTGATGCACTCATGTAATTTATTATAAATTTGGACAAGATAGCAAAAATTATAAACTTGGTCCTAAATAAAACACCTGTTTCCCCTCACCAACTAAGTCGATTTTGAAAATTGGCACAAAGAAAGAAACCCTTCTACAAGGATTGCTCAAATTTGGAAATACCAGGGTTTTCGTATGTTTTATTTTTTGACAAACTACTACTGCAAATTTTAACTATGTTGAAAAGTAATGCTCATATTCTTTTCAGTGTATTCTTTCTAAGGTGTAATAAAGTTGCAGAAACAGTAGTGAATTCAGTAACTTACATGAGTTCTGTTATCAATCTACTGCACTATTGGATCTCATCAATTTCTACACAGCTGTTGAAAGTCTCATTTCTAGACAAAGCCAGAATAAAACAGAAAATATCAACGGCAACACAGTTTTTTTGACACTGATTGTATAGTTTCAATTATTCTTTTGAGCTTAAACTACATTGATATTAATCACCAACCAAAGTTAAGTTCAAATGAAAAAATGGGAAAGTTTGGTTCAATCTTCATGTAAGACTGCACAGAATTAGCCTAGCACGAAATCTGCTATAAAAGGATCAAAGGAATTCAAGTAGTGTACAGCGTTATTAAAACGTAAAAGAGTCTTTACTCCTGTTCTACTCATGAAACTTACACCAAGACAGCAAATTTTGGCCAACTCTGTACAATTTATTCCGAAAATGTAGTACTACAGACTCAACTACAACTTTGACCAAATCACTTCAATTTTTGTTACATCCAGTAACATATCTCATTATGCTAATGCCAATATAAATACACCCAATTGTACTATTAACAGGTGGTCTATAGGTGTTTTTTAGTATTTTTTTTTTTTTAATTTTACAAAAGGGTTATAACGAACTACCTACTTCTGAAGTAGCAGGGAAGCATGACTGATTAGTACATGAAGCATCCATGCGCATCGGTGTAAAATTAATATTGGGGATGCCTTGTATGTCCATGGCATTATATAAAATACAATGGAAGCTGTCAACACAGTAGCTGCCACTTGAGCAATATACACCGCACAGTACACATTTTCGCATGTCGATGGTAGAACCATCATCGTACAACATGTATTACGTATGTTGTCGGTACTTTGAGAGGAAGAAGCACAAGCATGTGAAACACCAAGGGTAGCTAGATACTCTTACTATATGTCTTCCATAGAACTATAACAGGAAGAAGTGAATCGCTTGTATTATGGAATAGCACAAATCCGTAACCGATTTCTCTCACACTCTGCGCGCCATGGTTGTTGTTGCGTAAGCACTCTCGCGTCGTCACTTTTGTAGCGCAAGCACATGCATATGAAAATCTGTGCGTCACGCGTTATGTTATCAGTGTTGCATTTCCCCAGTGTTCCATTTTCTGATCGGCCGATTTTTCTGCAATAATTATGCGAAAACCAATCGATTGAAGAAACCATGCCTCTAAAAAGATTCCTGCATCACTAATGCACAAAAAGTCTGCCGATGACATCTGTTAATTAAAAAAGAGATATTTGAGTCCGAGTGACAGCATGTAGCATCCGTTTTTGTTATTGTTTTCACTCACTAAATACGACGAACGTAAAATACTCGCGTGTCTCATAAACATGCATTTATAAGGACTTTTCAAATACGACGATACATAAACCAAATATGGTGGTGCCCAAAACTATGATAATGAAGTGCGTATGCTCATTTTAATATTTTTGGGCACCTCGATTTTGGTTACACCGTTTGTGGAGAATCTGCTTTTCTATCTTATATATGACGTTGATATCTTCCCAGGTATGGCCATTTTGTGACCCACTGACACACATCACCCTGGTGAATTTAGCAAATTTTCCGGAATAAAGTGCGCTTTGTTCCGTAGAATTCATCAGGGTCATGTCACCCTAATGAATTCAGACTTTACGGAATAAAGTGTACTTTCTTCCGTAGAAGTCATCAGAGTCATGTGTGTCAGTGGGTCACTGACACACATGACATTGACCCTGATGAATTCAGCAGACTTTGCGGAATAAAGTGCACTTTGTTCCGTAGAATTCATCAGAATCATGTGTGTCAGTGGGTCACTGACACACATGACCCCGATGAAATCAGAAGACTTTACGGAATAAAGTGCACTTTATTCGGTAGAATTCATCAGGGTCATGTGTGTCAGTGGGTCACAAAATGGCCACACCCTATCTTCCTTGCAACAAATTGCTGAAACTTACACATCAATTCCACTCAAAGTTTTATTTCTCTATCATAAAAACAGGTCCAAAACATTTTAGATTTGTTCAAACATCGATCGGAAACATAGGCCTAGGTATAGTCTGGTCTAGTCTTGAGAGTAGGTTTGATTAACTTCAGGTAAAATTCATGAATAATTCTGTACTTTTTTCTGTAATGCAGCTAATATGTACATGTAGCATGTAGTTGCGTGTCTGTACCCCCCCCCCACTGTACCCTGCTAAAAATAGCACTCAGAGAGAACAGCTATTACACATATAGTTATGACTCCCTCTGCAACCAACCCCATAAAATTAAGTATGCGTGCTGCAAATGCCATATTTGATGTTGCCGACTGGGTATTTGGGCTCGCAATACATCAGGGTGCTTTTTCATTAAAGAGCAGGGTTGAGGGTTTATTAATAAAACCTGGGATAATCAAACAACTGGCTCTATCAAGAGGTACCGTTCTGCTTCAGTGCACAGGAGTAATTAGATTTGTGCACGACAGGAATATTTTGAAGGACATCCTATCAAGTCAAGAAATATAGAATTTGGAGTACATATTTTAATATAGGAGTTATAAATAACATACACATCAAATATATTTTGTATTACACTAGCAGGTTGCTGAAATTTTATTTACTTTACCTATGTATAACTTGGCCTTGTAAAATACTATTTTTACAACAAATTCATGATTAATTCTTATTTTCTGAAAGTAGGATGTCTAGGTAATACCAAATGATAAACTGCTGGTGTTTCAAAGAAAACTAAACACACACAAAAATAGAAACAATATTCCTGAACATTTTGCAAATACGAAATGTGATAGGTATCAGTAGTAGAGAAAATATCAGTAGCTTCCCACAATGCATTGCTTCCAATGGAAGTTTTTTTGTACAGGTTGTCATGTGAATCATTAGAGATAAACATTCTTAAAATGCAAGTTTGTGATCAGTACTGTCAATTTAGCCATGTTTCATCGCTAACAATTCACATCAGTACCTGTACAAAAACCTCCATTGGAAGCAATGCATTGTGGGAAGCAACTGAAATCTTCTCTTGGTAAGCACTACAGACACAATGGCTAGTTTCTACATAAAAACAGTCCCTGGCGTGAGGGTTTTTACTGGAAACAGCAGCTGTTTGAGATGATTGAGGAGGCGACTGCAAGAAAATAATGCACTTATGTTATGCAAAAACACGAATGAAAGACAACAACTCTAATGGGAACAATATTCTATACATATTTTATTTTTTTGCTTGGAAGTTGCTGGAACTAAGGCCAGGTCCTTGAGAAACACACACCACCATGTTTCAAGGGGCTGGGTATTTTTTTATTGTGAAATTTGTTTGTATCATCTGACCTTTTCTACTGTGCCCCCCCCCAAATAAATGGACCCACTTTGAATTTGGGAAGAATGATGAATTTGGAAGAGAAGCAAAATTATCACAAGATTGATGATACAATAAAATTGACAGATCTGAACGACAGAAAAAATGCCAAGACTCAATCCACTGTGCCTCCCTCCCCCAACATCTAATAGTTTGTCCCACAGCCAGGAATTTTTGGAGGGAAGGGATGATTTTGCATAAAAAATACTCCCTTTTTTTTTACTTTTGGGGCAAAAGTCTGTAAGAACCTTTTCTCTAAAGTGGTATTCTCGTTCAACTTTGTAAAATATCGTCCCCTCGGGCTAAGGTCCCAACTAGGGAATCCTTATGAATCCGTAAACTAGCTAATCATCTATGCTCACGCAAAACAGTCCTCAAGTAAATATAAGGTTTAAACAAAGCACCAGCTCATTACCAACAATTAGCAAAACTCTGAGGCTAGAAATGGCACTAACTCCCACATCATGCAATGATATCATCATACGAACACACATTGGGGCATAAAATCACTTGGCCGGGCCAGCGACATGCTTGTGGCTTACCCACCCTGGTCATTGGACCGAGACCCCAGGGGGGTAGGACAGCCAACCTAACAGCAACGCGAATTCAAATCGGCATCATCAACATCCGGCATGCTAGTCCTGTGTCAAAGCCTTAACGAGGAGGCGCTCTTAACGCATATCGAACGGTTAAACCCAACAGACTTGACTAAAGGCTAGGCCTGGTCCCAAATATTCAAATCTAAATGACCGTTATTGGGGAAAGTACACTATTTTTACAGCGAGGTTAACCCCCTAACTTCGATGGATTTTTGATCAACACTTTTTACTACTTATCATAATATTACTAAGATCTTATGAACTAAGGTTTAAGATAAGATTTTGTATTATAACTGAGCAGAGACTGCCATAGTAAATGCACGTAGCAGTCACTAATTACCGTTTGTAAATCCCCAAATCCAAATCAAGGTCGTGTCCTTGCCCCCCCCCCCCCCCCCCCCCCCCCCCCCTTGCCCCCCCCCCCCCCCCCCCCCCCCCGCATATACCCCTCCTTCCCTTTCAATTGCAGAATAATCAAGCTACAAGACAGAGTTAGGTTTACTCTCTTCCATTTTTCAGTTATGGGTATATTATAAGTGGGATGAACTCAATTTTGAAATCATCTTTTCATCCTGATTGGACTACCTTGAGCCCAAAATCATCCTGTAATTTTTGCCTTGATATGTCAACCATTTTGATGTGAGAGCTAAATGCATGATAGCCCCAGGTACACACATATGCAAAGCATTCAGCATTCCGTGGACATCTGGATAAATGGGTTCTTTCCTTGGTCTTTCTGCAGAACAGGCTAACATTGGTTGGAAGGATGAATTTCGGTGGTTTCTTTTTTCTATTGAGACGTAAGAGCATGCTTGATTCGAATATGTAAACTTTTTTATCAGTCTCAATTATTTTTTTTGATAACAAATACTAGTCATGTCCTATTCTTTTTGACTCGCACTGTATATTAAATCGGATGTGGCCAAAATTATAGTAGCGCCCATTTGGCCGGTAGAAGTTTGCTCTTTGTATCAAATTTTCTTTTCAGTTTAAGGCCTTTCTTGGGATTTAAAAGTTCATGTTGGTAAGTTTTCCAGCATAGTATTTCACGCTAAGAGAAGCAAAATCAGGGAGCATTTGGTCTGCTCATATTTTTCCAGATCCGCACATTACTACTTTAATTGCTTTGAAAAAATCGGATAAATATATTAAAATATATAAAAGCGCCTTCAACCCTTAATCCTTTTATTTATCATCATTTACTTATTATTCCCTCAAATTCAATATAAATCCACCGCTAAATGCTCGGTAAAGTGCAAGAACAATCGATGACTGCGTTTAAGATCTAACTGTTGTTTTTTTGTTTTTGCAAAACAGCAAGCAGTGCCAACGTTCCTGAGGTACCCCATTTGTTTACCACATACACATTCACATTACGTCAATGTAACTTGCAAGCAAATTTTTGCCTCAGAAGAAAATTGTGCCTTGCTCTTTGCATGTCTGAAATTCATAAGAAACAGGCCTCTACTAATGCAGTCGACAAAATGCATTGCATGAGATGTACTAGGGCTTTGAAAAGGCACTCCTCCGTGTTAAAGGTGTGTTTCATGATCCTAGCACCTCATATTTGGTTTATGGTTCACTAGATATCGCTGAAAAAAGGTTATTTCCAACATTTCAGTTGATTCTGATGTTTTTATGTTATGAGCAAATGTTTGCATCACCCTGCCCCACAGGCCACTGTGTTGTAATTTCTGTCCATTTACAGACAGAAAATACAAAATTACAAATTTCTTTAAGAGTAGAATGAATTTGCACGTAAGAATAGGCATTATACTATACTTAGGCCAATGGTTCAGAAGATATAAAAATCTCAACTTTTTTTAGGTAAGTTGAGGGACGAGGCTGTGGATCACGAAATGCCCCTTTAACCTTATACACTTTAAAAACCCTTCTGTGTAGGTTATAACACACAAGTCTTTTTTTTTTCGTCGGTGTGTTGGTCGGTTATAACACACAAGTCAGTTGTGGTTGGTTGGTGTTTTTTATGTCATTTGGGAAGCCATTCTAAAATTACCACTGACCCAATACTAGGCTTGTTTGTATTCATTTGAATGCATTCTGCATGCTGATTCTGAATACGATCGTGAAAATACATAGTTTTGAAATTTTTGTGATTTTTTTTTTATCTCTGAGCATGTATAATTGTCTACACAGCTATATTTTTTTGTCATGATTTACAAACATTTTCCAGAACAGTAATATTTTTTTCTGAGACAAACTGTATAGTGTAACTTTTGGATTCTATTAACCCCCCAGGTCTATACCACCTTTCTTACAGTACTGTAAAAGTGGAAATTTTCGCGCTACATTAATTTTCGCGCTTTTCGCGCACTTCTGAGCTTGCGCGAAATTAAAAACCCGCGAAAATGTTTATTTTGTGTGTAGGTCTATGTAGGATAGCTGAAAAGAGCGAATTTAAAAACAAGCAAAAATGTTAAAAATTGCTGAAACGCGAAAAATTACACGCGCGAATATTATCACTTTTACAGTATCTCTTATTGGTTCATTACATGGTATTGTAACATGGTATACTTCTTAGTAACCATTCAATATATGCAACTTACAGGGGGCGGCCAAATTTGAGTATATTAAGTTTTCATTTTGCTCAAATGTAAAGTTTCGCCCCGTAATTTTGATGCGAGACCTAAAACCATGATATTGTAAGCCCATAGAGTACTGTGTAAAACTAATATTGGTTCACCAAAATGGGCCACATTTTCGCTCATAATTTCTAAACCAAACATCCTTTAGTCCTAAGATTTCACAGGAAAAATAAGAAAATAGTAGCTTTCTTCAGACACCAAAATTTGGACCACTTCCGGTCAAATCTGGGCTTCTGGGGACAACGCTATATTAGTGATCAGACCAAGGTCCTTTAAAGAGACACTGGCACATTTGAAAAATAGTGCGCCCTCAAGATTTTTCAAAATCAATATTTTTTGCATGGTTGTAAAGCTTTTATATACATTAGACCTCACCTGAAATGATTAAGACCAAATCAGCGTCCTTATGGGTAAACACAATGATTTTATAATTAATGTCGCCGGCGACATTAATTCAGCAGACAACGGAAATGGCGTTTGACACAAGAAAACGCACGCCGTATGCATGTTTCCAACGGTATGCACCCTGTTTGACCGGTCTGTGACCTTTGTGATTTTAACATCAATGAGTACGAGTCTATGATATTCATCTAATATACACATTTGTTGATTAAAGTTATGGAAAACTTAAAAGTTAGCCTACAAATTACCTGGCTGTCTTTAAGCTCTTATTAAGGTCCCTATCTGTTTTTTTTAGTATGTTTATTTTTACGTGTAAAATATATCTCTATTCTTCCAATGGCCTAGAATATCATTTGAGAGCAAATTGAAGAAATTTCATATTTTGTGAAAAATTTGCCAGCCAGTCTCTTTAAGTCTGTAAAAAATTGATCAAACCCACCTTGATGACACAGACTAATACAGCAGGTCCTTCAACGCAACTCTCTAGCATCAATTTATAGCAAGTTCAATTATGCAAAAATCCAAATTCACGATTCCGTTCCAAAACATTGATCCAGCACCTTGGCTGATTAGACGTCCTTCTATGTTGTGAGGTAGTTGACATCAGACAAGGTTGTACACTGTGTCCAAATAAAAAATGGCACTTTGGTGTTTGACTGTTGGTGTTGCTCATTCTCATGTTAACTTGCATTAGATTTTAAATGGCACAGGGACATGCCCTGAATTTTATTCACGAGGTGGTTCTCAAACCAATACTGTCACCTGCTCTTGCGATTAGTACACGAGTTCTTCTTACAACTTGACCTGATGACCTTTGACCTTGGAATGCAACTTTTGACCTTGGAATGCAACTTTTGACCTTGGAATGAGACCTTTGACCTCATTAGCTGAAGGTGCTCATAGTGCACCTATAACCCAAGTTTGGTTGCAAATGGATGTAACACTAGAGTAGCACCAAAACTTTCACACAACTTTATTTCAACACCCAGACAGACAGACAGGCAGACAGAATGACTGATTGGTTAAGGCTCAGTCGCACAGCCAATTTTTTGCTAGGAAACCACTTCCAAGCTGCTCCAGACTGGTGCCGATTGGCCAATTTTCGAAAATCATGAGCAGTTTTTCTTTTTCATGTGTAGTTTTGGCAAGGTCTGTGCCTGTTCTGTACAGTCGTCTACAGACAGACAGGCAGACAGAATGACTGATTGGTTAAGGCTCAGTCACACAGCCGATTTTTTGCTAGAAAACCGCTTCCAGACTGCTCAAAACTGGTGCAGATTGGCCATTTTTTCGAAAATTGTGTGTAATTTTCCTTTTTCAGGTGTAGTTTTGGCCAAATCTGGGACTGTCCTGTACAGTCTTCTGCAGTCTTGTGTGGTCGGGAGAACGTGGCAAATTTGAAAAACATGCCACAATTTTTTTCTTGCAGCTTAAAAAAATCGTGGCGGGTTTTGGAATCGGGAAGGTCGGCTTGAACACATGAGCGGTTTGGAAGCGGTAGCCGATGAGTTGGTGCGCATCATGAGTGGTTGTGTGCAGTTGGAAAGTGGTTGGCAATGAGTCTGCTCCAAGCAGGAGAGAAAATGCAACCAACTGGACATGTTAAATCGGCGACTGAACTTGGCGACTACAAAAGATAAGTCGCCGACTTGCAGTCTTGACAGCAACTTGTGCTGTCGTGTTAAGGTCTGCGAATGATTGAGAACTGAACAAGTGACATGCTTGATCTTCTTTATTTTATGATGCTGTCGCTTACTGCTCGGCGATTGAGCATCTCTTGTCTTGTAATTTGAACAAGACTGCAGCCGATTTTGAAAGAAATGTGGTAGTGTGTAGTTGGGAAGAGGTTGGGTCGTGTCGCGGGTTGTCTTCATGTGACGGTACCTTTCTTGGCGTCAACAACTCGGCGACCAATCAATGAGCAGTCTTGACAGTGACATGTCACAATTTGTGCCGTCGTTTCAAGGTCGGCGACTAATCGGGGACTGAACAAGTGGCGTCGCCAATTAAACATGCTGGATCTTATTGATTCCATGATGCTGTCGCCTACTGCTCAGCGTTTTAGCATCCCTTGTCTCGTTGACGACGGGGAAACTCGCAGACTAATCATCCCTGGTCGGGATAAAAATTGTAAATTTTCCAAGTTTGAACAAGACTGTAGCTGATTTTGAAAAAATGCGGTCTTGTGTAGTCGGGAAGTGGTTGGGTCGGGAGCTGTCTTCTGTGTGACTATACCTTTAGTGCCCGGTGACTACCAGATGACACCAAAACTGAGATTTATGCATATTTTTAATTGTTATCCATTGCACTAGTCTACATCAGAAGCAGGCAAGTCAAGACCGATGACTTTGTGCATGAAACAAATCATTTTGTATTTTTGGCTCCTGCGTGACAGTTTATTAAATTGAGTGCTTTTGATTGTGAACTTCAAGGCTTCTATAAAGGTGCAACAAGAGATTTCAAGGCAACCATATATTGTGTCATATTGAAATAAAAGAAACTAAAAGTTCAATGACAATTTATAGAAACTACAGATTTCATAATCAAACATTGTACAAATGTATGTCTAATGAAAGGTCAGCATGTTCTCTTTCCATTAAAGGTGCAACGAGAGATTTCACATATTAGGTGTCCCTTAAAAATCGAAAGTACTGATTTTTGACCTGATGTAAAGCTTTCCATCAAAAATATCCCCATTTGAAAGGAATAAGCTAAGAAATGTTTCTTTGGTACAAAAATTGTGAAATTTCTAATTTCTAAAAGCAAATCAAAATCACCTTTTTTCTCTCTTTTAAGACATTTCTGTAGCAAATACAAGGTAAGAAATCTATTGAGTGTCTAATCTCTATGAAATTACTATTATGATACAATATTTGAGTGCCTCAAAATCTCTCGTTGCACCTTTATCACCTTGATCATAAGTAATATCATTGTTGTCCAGCCTGTGAAATTTGCTCCGAGACAAGTTAACATGATTATATAAGACTGTGGCATAACCAGACCTTTGCAAATGGGGGGAGTGGGGAGATAGGGGTGCCAAGGTTCATGAGGGGGACAATTTGGGTCCTCCCTGTACAAAAGGTCAGTTCATTTGGGGGGCTGGTGGGAGGGGCAAGGGTTCTGAAGGGGGCACTCGCCCCATAAACCATAGCAACAGGGGGTCTACACATTTATAAATATTACCGCTAATCTTCAATAGTCAGGAGGAATTGTGGGCACAGGGTGGAAATGGAGTACAGACTTTTTCTATTGATTGATTTTTGTCAATGATGACCTAAGCTAATAATTTCTGAAGGGTGTGCAAAATTTCGTGCAGTGCCATTTTCTAGAAATGCAATATGGCCGCTATCACTCTCAAATTCATTCAAATGGCCATAATTTTATGCACTAGATCCAGGTTTTAAAGCACGAGGAATCTTTTGGACCTGTTATTGACGTGATTCGATCACAACATTAATATCAAATCCAATATGACCACCCTAAAACCCAATATGCCCTGAAATCATTCAAGTGACCATAACTCATCAAGTATTTGTGATAGAGGCATAGTTCTGCGCTCTATACCCAGTAGGAACTCATATCTGACATTTCAAGTGTGTTAACAAGCTTACCAATCAAGATGGAAGCCAATATGGCTGCCTTTTAAGATCTTTAAAACCTACAAATTGTCATATAGTCATAATATACTGGCCGTCATTTTGAATTTTAAGTATGTTGTCAAAACAAATATACCAGATACGGGTTATTAATGCTCAAAGACATACATCTCATACTTTAATTTAAACTTTAATAATCATTTTGGGCGTTTTAACTAAATACAATACAGATCTATCATAATTTATTAGTTTTAAAGAAGGTAAAAAGGCAGCCACATTGGCCCCATCTTAACATTTTTGCATGTTAAAGAAACAAAAATTCCAGATAAGAATGTCAAATAGTCAAATACTTATCCATACCTTAATTTACACCTTTATAATAATAATTAGTTGATGTAACTACATATAATACACATATAATGTAGGTTTTACTATTTTTAAAGGCGGCTGTAAAATGTCCATTACAGAAAAATGCCAAATAAGGTTTCTAGTGATCAAATACATGTATCTCATAAGTGTAAAGCATAAAGCATGCATATAGACACTGGAATTAAGCCTCTAAACTGCAAAATGTGCAGAACACTTGACGTTTCCAGATGCGTTGGAAATGCATTCTAGAGGTGTTAAAGTAACACTTGCAGAGTGTGATCAATTGTAACAGATTTTGAACACCTGCAGAACATATTTTAGGTGTTCAGCATGTATTCAAGTAGCGTAAATAGGTATAATGGAGGTGTTAAGATCATTTTAATGATTCCGAGAGCATATTTAACTTTTGAGCAGCCATATTGGATTTTTGTGGCAATGTAATAATAAATTACGTTACCAACACTTTCTCGTGCTTAAAACACCGGAGTACCGAGAAATATTTGTCTCTATCTGAAATACTTAAGAGATTATTAGTGATTTTGGACATGGTGGCAGCCATATTGGATTTTTAAAAATGGCACTGTAACAAATTTTGCACACCCTCCAAAAACGATTGGCTTAGGTCCTAATGAACTAAAATCTATCAATAGAAAAAGTCTGTACTCCATTTCCATCCTTCAGGCTGTGTGCCTAAACTTCTACCTAACTACAATGAGTAACTGTGAAAATCAAGCTGCTTTCTCCCACAAATCTGCTTCTGGTTGGTGGAAAATCATTTTTTTTTCAGAAAATTAATC
>JAMKCH010041057.1:0-24008 GCA_023653785.1 Ophioderma brevispina | reverse complement strand
TGATGCGAGCGCTTCAATCTCCGAATAACATCAATATGCAGCACATACCACCTGGATTCAATTGTCGAATTGAACCTATGGAATCAGCCAATGAAATTGCTTTCATTTTCAGAGCTGTTTGAGAATGTAATTTTAAGAATGGTACTTAAATATGCTTATGAGACAAGCCTAATCTCAGCAGGATTGGCAAGTGTTTAAGTTGCAGTACAAGAAAAGTTGTTGATTTTGTCTTCAGGGTTACAACACTGCATAGCAAAGTCTCTGTTTCAATATTTTGAAATATTTGGTATGAGATAGCTAATCTGTTGTGTTTTGTTGTAGTAGATGCATCCAAGATATCCCTAATGTATTTGGGATATCCCCAGCTATTCTGAAATTGAAATTGAAGGTTGTCACATAAACTAGTGGAGAATTGCATTGCAGACAAGTGATTCAAAATTAAATAATCTACGCTGCTGTATATGAGACAGCATAGTTATGGGTTCAAAGCCCACTGTCACCAATGTGTTGGGCAAAGCACTTAACCTAGCTTGCCTCTCTCCACCCAGGAGGTATAAGTGGGTACCGGAATATACTGGGAATGTAAAACAGACTTGCTGTGCAGGAGGAATGGTAACCCACCCCACAGCAACATTATATATGATGGAGTCTGGTCCAAATGGCAGAGACAAAGAGATGGGCACTTCGCCTGTGGCCGCACCATTTACATTACGTTGTTTTACATTTACATTAACATTACAGGGACTTGAACCCTGGATCTTTAGCCTACTTTGCGAGTGCTCTTCAGACCATCCCTGATGAACAGAGGTTCGTATCTGATACTCAAGGATAGGCAGTCATGCATTCATGAGAGTTCAAATAAAGCTAAAAAAACTTTGTCGCAAAGCTTGTCCATTTTAGAAGGCTGTTACAGAATGCATTGTTGTTCTGGGGGAACATTTTTTTAAATCCTCATAAGGCAGTCAAAAATTTGAGCTCTTCTGCATGGTTTATTGATATTTTTCCATATATTTGGAAGAATTCAAATTGAAACCCCAACTTTGAGGAAAACATGCGAATGTCAAAAATCAAATGTGCATGTGAGCTTTGAGACAAATGTTTTTATCCCAAGTTTTGTGATTGGGAGCACTATGGTTACATACATCTGAGACCTGCAGCATCCATTGCTTCATCTCACAACTTCATATTAAAAGAAAAATGAACACACTATATTTGAGAAGGTTTTTTGTGTTCAACTTACGCTTCAGTTCATTCTGATGTGGGGACGAAAGGCAGAGAGACAAATTGGGGTCATTCATGATTTTGTCAAAATCTGATTAAGATTAAAAACAAAATGATTAAAGTCATTTTTCCACTTCAAATGATAATTTAAAATAGGATAAACTTTTTTTACTGTTTACAAAGTGACTATTTATTATTCCTAATTCATGATATATTGTGACTGATTTCAGATCATAATAAAACCAGTTGGCTTAGACTCCGTGGCAGTCTTGATGGTTGGGCTGTACCCGAAACGAAAGCAATGCTGGAAAAACAACAAGAGAGATATTCAGCAGCTGTCAAAGGTAAAACACAAAATAGAAGTAATAGGTCTATGAGAGGGTTAGACTATATAGGCTATTCTACATAGCACCAAACTTCCATCTGTACAAAATTGGAAGTTCTAACCAATTCTAACCAATTTTGATTTGGACCAGTGCCAACAAACAATTAGTGTAACACCCCTACCATTGAGTTGTTGGAGTTAGGTGAAACTAAAGTTTTGAATCGGATCTACAAGTATTCACATACACCTCAAACTTATTGTAGACAACCTACCGAAAACGTTTCAAAGGTCTATTGGACAAACAAGTACAAAAGAAAACGGCAAACCTTATTTTGAACTTGCATGTTATCGTAATTGTCCCTATAGAAAACTATGCTTTGATTTTCTGTCGTGCGTGACAGAAAATATTAAATCGTTATCTTATTACATAAAGACAGTGTATTCAGCTTACTCACTTCAGGTGTGATCTAATACATTGATAAACATTCCAAATATGCAAAAAACCCTGGTTGAAAAAAAATTGGGGGTGCTTCTTTGCGGAAATGTCTTCATGTTTCTATAATTCAGATTCAGTTTACACATGTGTACTGTAACGCTTCAACATCACACTGCTCCATATCTTCAAGAGAGGTCATGGGCACTAACAAAAAGTAGAAGTGTAACTGTGGCTTAACACATGTGTTGTGGTTTATCAGTGTTTGTTTGGAGATGGAAAGGTTGAAAAGTTTTTTGGCCATCTTTTATGCACAAGAGGATTGTTATGGTAAAGAGTTGATGCAAGTTCAAAGTCTTTGTTAAAGGGATAGTTCACTATTTCATGCAAGTTTGGAGAAAAGTTTTTAGATTTCTGTAATATTTGTAACAAATATGTGGCATTGTAATAGAAACAAGCTTACGTAGATTCTTCCTGAAGCTTCTGCATTCTTTTGAAATATGAATCTTAAAATGTATAAACATAATATTTCAATGTGAGGCGACTAAAAGGGACCCCTGTGGGCTCAGGGTACAGAATAGGCCTGATGCATGTCGTAAGAGGTAACTAAAAGGGATAATTCGTCTAATGTTCCAACATGATGTGGTTGTAAAACTTGTATTATTTCCCACTTACAAGAGTGAATTCAATGCAATTGATAAGTATAATGTTTTATGTTTAAGGGCATTCAGTAGTTACTATTTTATACTTTTCTGATAATTTGCTGAAAGATCTTGGTCCATTAAATGACTGGAAATAAAAAAACAAGTAATACATTTTCTATTGATTCTTTAGACTACATACAAGCAGAAGTTCCCCAAAAGAAGAAGACAAGAAAGAAGAAAAAAGAGTAAGTAGTTAAGAGGGGCAAAGTGGTATTCAGAGAGTTTAATTTGGGATAATATTGAATTAGTCTTTAGTTGAGTTGTAATAATTGAAGATCAGCAAAAACAAAAGTGCTTGTTATTTTGTTTTTGTTTTGTTTTCCATTCATGACCCTCCCATGTCTTTTTAGAATGAAACACACAAACAAAGAAAAAAACAGCAAATGTGGAGTTGGTGCATTTTTAGTAAAAAATATATCTGAATCTTCAAAATGATAAAGATTGGGTTAAACTGTGTATTCATATACCCAAAAGTCAGTACAGACATATTACAAATTGACAGATATAGCCCAAAACAGTGAAGGTGCCTTGTAAATTACTTTTAATAAAAAAATGATGGCTAATATTAATTTCTCACTGTGCTTAATGGTAGTCATAATTTCATCAAAAGGTAATACTATATTGGATTAAAAATTGGTACAAGTTTTGTAAGGTTTGGAATCCCAATTTTACTTATTTAAAGGACCCCAGATTTTACTGGAAGTGGTCAAAATGTTGGTATCAGAAGAAAGCTATTTTTCTCATTTACCCTGTGAAATCTTAAGGCTAAAGGATATTTGGTTTGGATGTTTCAATGAGTGAAAATATGCCCCAATTTGGTCAACCAATATTAATTTTACACAACACTCTATGGGGATTTCCAAATCACGTTTTTAGCTCTCACTTAAAAACGGGTTGAAATATCATCGGGAAACTCTACAAATGGGTTTTTTTTGGGTGAAGGCCATTCTATCAAGATGAAAAATTTATAGACTTAAATTGAGTCATCCCCTTATAAGACATTGGTATGAACTTTATGTGGGTTTTAAGGGACTCAACATTTTGAAGAATTCTGAGAGTCAATCTTGGTGTTAATTTGTTTACATTTAAGTGAACCTTCATGCTCATACACATAAAATATGATGCTGTGGGTATTTAGTTCCTTATGAGGGTGTAGAAGCATTTTTGAGTGGCCTAATCTAAACTAGTGCTGGACGTGTACAGGTTTAAACGCGTACATGAACAGAAGGGTCACTGCACGTTCAGAAAATTCACCACACGTTTACACGTCAGTAAAAAATACTAACTTTTTTCAGTATTATTTTAATTGCTGAAGTCAAATTTTCACCAAAATTTACCCGCCGTCAATGAAAAGTAAAGTTAAAAGTTCCAATGCTGCTCCTAGAAATGGTTTCCGACTTTTACGGAAACGGGAATCCCCAGTTTACCAAGTTCTTGTACGTGTGAGTGTCATCTGTGTTATAGACCTTGTTACTGTATTATTCTATGGAAAGATAAACTACCGGGTACTATCAGCTAAAGGGACCAATTTGGTAACAAAATATGGAGGCGCCCATAGTGATTTCGTTGTTGGGGTCTTTGGGATATTCAACTGTTTTATTTTGGATTAAAATATAACTTAGGTAAGTACAAACAACATTTTATGGTTCAAGATGATAATATGATCGAATGCAAAGCCGGGTAACCTGATTACGGGCGATTTATGGCGCTAGAATTGCATTTCCGTGGAAGCGCCAAATTTGGCAGTTGTTATGACCGTTTACACGTTTAAACGAACAAGAATACTAATCTTGTAAACGGATAGGAAATTAAATGGTAACCCCCAGCTCTAATCTAAACATCAGCATTAATCTGTGCTACTTTTCTCTGTTTTCAGTCCATTGTCAATGTCTTCTAAGATGTGGCTTAAGAAGCACGGATTATCAGCCAAACACTTGACCATCTACGATGCCTTGGGACAGACTATGGTGAAACAGAAGGCTACATATGTGCCCATATTAGACAAACATGTTGTCTCACAGGTGTTCAATGAGGTATGTGCTTGCTAGTACCTTTACATAGTGTTTGATTAGCTAAGTCAGTTAATGAAAGTGTGTAAAAACATCCAATTAGGTAACTGGACTTTGTTATGTGATGGTGAAGCAGAAGATAAAATATGTGTACATACTGGAGAAATGTGATCTCTTGGGTATTCAATCAAGTAAGTAATCATGCCTTAAAATGTTGGTTTTCCTCTAAACCAATTGACCTGAATTGTTAAAGCGGCACTGGCACATTTTCCAAAATATGAAATTTCTTCAATTTGCTTGCTAGGCCATTGGAAAAATAACATACCCAAAAAACAAATAGGGACATTAATAAGAGGCTAGAGACATCCAGGGAATTTGTAGGCTAAATTTCAAGTTTGCTGTAACTTTAATCAACAAATGTGTCTATTATATGAATATCATAGACTCGTACTCATTAACTTTTAAGAAACCACATAGGTCACATACCAGTCAAACAGGGTGCATTCTTGTTATCCCCCTGGCTTGAAAAGCAGAGGGGGATATTGCGAGGGTGCGCATGTCCGTATGTGTGTTCCAGTTTGGTTAGCTTTTCTAACCAAGGTTAGGTTTTTGTTTTTCAGGTCTCCTTCGAAAAGTTGAAGTCCGATTTAAACCATTATTACGTTTTGAGAATCTTCCATCCTATACCTTTGTACACAGCTTAATGTACAATAAAACCTTGTACCCGAGACGGTGACATGAGTTTTTGAGACCTGGTTTTAAAAGACCAGGACATGAGTTTTTCTGGGATGCTTCTGATTGGCTGAAGTAGTGTAGGGATGTTCCATTTCTTTGGGGGTGTCATTATTTTGGGTTTTGCTGTCTACTGTTTGAATTTTTTTGGTGGTTCCTGGTGTCTAGTGGCTCCATTTCTTTGGTTTTCCTAATGTCAACTGGTTCAACACTCCTGAACAAGACCAAGTTGGTGCACCTGTGCCTCCAACTACATTCTGTGAAAAACTCCTGAGGAAAACTTCACGCGGACCAAAATAGATTTTTTCATCAATAATATAGTATTACAGGCTTACCAATGGATGATAAGAATAAAGTGGGCGCTACAAGATTACCAATCAGACCCATATATTTGCGTGGGGGGGGGGGGGCGTCCGCTACTGCAAGATTCCCGAATGGATTTTTCTGATTTTGCGGAGAGGGTCATAGGTCGTTTATGTCCCTATTATAAACAGTTATCAAAATTGTGGCGCTGGCTCTTAAAATCGCCTCTAAAAATAAGAGACAATTTGCACGGGGTTCAAAAAGCTGTTTGTGACAAGTGTATCAATAGATAGTACAATAGGTAAAGATACAGCTTTCAACAAAAAACAGAGACAAACAAACAAAACCAAACAATAATAGAAGGCTAACAAACACTAACGGGAATACGGGATACAGGAAATTGGACAAGAAGGAAGAGACTTCTTCAACATTCTTGATGAGGTATTGTAATTAATATTTCATTATGCGGGAGCAGAGATTGAAGGGTAGAGTGATGAGAAAATAAGGGTAGAGATAGAAATGGGATGAAGAAAAAAGGTGGAGAAATAGGACTTGGGGAGAGATTAAAAAGAAACAGAAATATTCAGGCTTAACATATCAAAAAACAAAAACAGATGGCGTTTTGGATTGTGCAAAAAGAAAGGATGCAAAAAGAACATAGGTGGTATCAATGGAAATTCGAACCTGATAACAACATTAAAATATTGAGTGTAATAGTTAATCCGAGAAATAAAAATGGAAGAATGACGGAAAACTGGGAACCAAAAATGGTTCACAATTGAAAACGGCGATATTATTAGCGCTTGGACCTATGAGAACTTATCAATGGTCGGCAAAATTCTCGCGGTAAAGAGTCTCATGGCATCACAGTTTTCATATATAGTTCACTTATAGATTTACCACAAGCTGTTGTAAAAACAGCGTGAATTGAATGTTTTTAGTTCGTTTTGGGGGCAGGTTCAGAAAAGGTTAAAAGAACAACTTTAATAGCTGATTACGTTAATGGTGGTTAAAGATGTTTCACTTTAAATCATTTTTGGACTCATTAAAGATAAATTGGGTAAAAAAGATGTAGTCTCAGAAAATCAGTACGTGAAAAAATATTCCTTTATATAATTTAAACAAAACTCAGATTGTGGTAAATATTTTTAAATGTAATGCAGTTATGAGAGTTGAATGGCACATGTAAGTCTATGATACTGATATGCTCCGTTTTATGAAAATTCTGATTTAAGGTTTGGGTCACGACAAAGCGCCCCCCCACCCCACAAGGTAGTTAAAGATTGATGTAGAAACATTGGGAGATCAAGTTATTGGGTAATGATGATAACATGTAGTGGTTAATACATATATAATAAAATATGGATAAAAAAATGGAATTATGGTGATTCAGGATAGTTTTATGACGTTCAAAAGGAGAGTTTGTGTGGACTTCCGTTCACTAGACGAAACCAAAAAGATGTTTACACAACAGGAGTAGTGTTGATTTACAATCTATAGCCTTAAAAAAGCAGGCAATTATAAAAGTGTGCAAAAAATGGCTAAAATATTTCCTATTAACAATGATATTATGTTTCTATGATGGAAACAGAGTTGTTGCATTAATGAAATTTTCCACTAACTTATATAGAAAAGGGCAATTGATTATGAATATATCAACAAAACCAATCTGTCCAAGTGTGTGGAAAATAAATTTCGAAATAACAAATGCAATGGATAAAACATTTGGAAAAAATAATATTGACGGCAGTGAAAAAAAGAACCTCGTCTCAAAACATTGAATTGGAAGATAATTAGTAATATTTATGCAAACAAAGGGTTTCTTTTCACAAATAGAAAAGTGGACAAACAAGTATGTGAAACGTGCAATGCAATAAGATTGATTATATGAACATTTTTTCTTTGAATGTAAAAAAATTTGAGAAGGTCTGGACAGAGTTGACAACATACTTCAACAAAAGTATAATGTTTGCAACAAATAATTAACACAAACGGATGTCCTTTTTGGTATGATTGCAGAAGAAGGGAAACTGTAAGTCCAAGATAATAAGTATAGGTAAACTATCAATTAGTAAATATCGTTATGGGAGAAATATCCAAGACGTGATTGGTTTTTCTTATTTTGAATTAAGTATTAGAAATTTGTAGTTTTGAAGATAATATATTCTACAATAGAAAGTTCTTTGGTGGTTAAAAATCTTTTAAAAAAAAAAAAAAAAAAAATAACGCATTTTTTTTAAAAAAAAAAAAAAAAAAAAAAAAAAAAAAAAAAAAAAGAATGGTACTGCTTGATGAAAAGTTTTTTTCAGTTGAGCTTTTAAAGTATTGTGTTTGCTAAAGTATTTGTTGTGATGTATTCTGGAAGATCATTCCAACAATTTTAGACTTAAATTGAGTCATCCCCTTTTAGGACATTGGTGAACTTATGGGTTTTAAGGGATCTCAACAGTTTGAAGAATTATGAGAGTCAATCTGGTGTTAATTTGTGTACATTAAGTGAACCTTCATGCTCATACACATAAAATATGATGCTGTGTGTATTAGTTCCTTAGGAGGGTTGTGAAAGCATTTTTGAGTGGCTCGAATCTAAACTAGGGCTGGACGTGTACAGGTTTAAACGCGTACATGAACAGAAGGGTCACTGCACGTTCAGAAAATTCACCACACGTTTACACGTCAGTAAAAAATATTAACTTTTTTCAGTATTATTTTAAGTGCTGAAGTCAAATTTTCACCAAAATTTACCCGACAGTCAATGAAAAGTTAAAAGTTAAAAGTTCCAATGCTGCTCCTAGACATGGTTTCCGACTTTACGGAAACGGGAATCCCCAGTTTACAAGTTCTTCTACGTGTGAGTGTAATCGTGTTAGAGACCTTGTTACTGTATTATTCTATGGAAAGATAAAATACTGGGTTACTATCAGCTAAAGGGACCAACTTGGTAAACAAAATTATGGAGGCGCCGGCGCCCATAGTGATTCGTTGTTGGGAGGTCTTTGGGGATTCAAATGTTTTATTTGGATTATTAAAATATAACTTAGGTAAGTTACAAACAACATTTTATGTTAAGATTGATAATATTGATCGATATGCAAGCCGGGTAACCATGGTACGGGCGAGTTTGGCGCTAAATTGCATTTCCGTGGACAAGCCGCGACAAATTTGGCAGTCGTTATGACCGTTTACACGTTTAAACGAACAAGAATACTAATCTTTAAACGAATAGGAAATTAAATGGTAACCCCCAGCTCTAATCTAAACATCAGCATAATCTGATGTACTTTTCTCTGTTTTAAGTCCATTGTCAATGTCTTCTAAGATGTGGCTTAAGAAGCAGATTATCAAGCCAAAAACCCTGACCACTACGCGTGCCTTGGGACAGACTATGGTGAAAACAGAAGGCCTACCTATGTGCCCATATTAGACAAACATGTTGTCTCACAGGTGGTTCAATGAGGTATGTGCTTGCTACTGCTCGTACCTTACATAGTGTTTGATTAGCTAAGTCACGTAATGAAGTGTGTAAAAAACATTCCAATTAGGTAACTGGATTTGTTAGTGATGGTGAAGAGAAGATAAAAATAGTGACATACTGGAGAAATGTGATCTCTTGGGTATTCAATCAAGTAAGTAATCATGCCTTAAAATGTTGGTTTTCCTCTAAACCAATTGACCTGAATTGTTAAAGCGGCACTGGCACATTTTCCAAAATATGAAATTTCTTCAATTTGCTTGCTAGGCCATTGGAAAAATAACATACCCAAAAAACAAATAGGACATTAATAAGAGGCTAGAGACATCCAGGGAATTTGTAGGCTAAATTTCAAGTTTGCTGTAACTTTAATCAACAAATGTGTCTATTATATGAATATCATAGACTCGTACTCATTAACTTTTAAGAAACCACATAGGTCACATACCAGTCAAACAGGGTGCATTCTTGTTATCCCCCTGGCTTGAAAAGCAGAGGGGGATATTGCGAGGGTGCGCATGTCCGTATGTGTGTTCCAGTTTGGTTAGCTTTTCTAACCAAGGTTAGGTTTTTGTTTTTCAGGTCTCCTTCGAAAAGTTGAAGTCCGATTTAAACCATTATTACGTTTTGAGAATCTTCCATCCTATACCTTTGTACACAGCTTAATGTACAATAAAACCTTGTACCCGAGACGGTGACATGAGTTTTTGAGACCTGGTTTTAAAAGACCAGGACATGAGTTTTTCTGGGATGCTTCTGATTGGCTGAAGTAGTGTAGGGATGTTCCATTTCTTTGGGGGTGTCATTATTTTGGGTTTTGCTGTCTACTGTTTGAATTTTTTTGGTGGTTCCTGGTGTCTAGTGGCTCCATTTCTTTGGTTTTCCTAATGTCAACTGGTTCAATTTATTTGATGCTTCCTGGTGTTCACTTTTAAAAATATTGATAGTTCCCATAAGTGGTGTTTATACTTTTCACTAATGATATAGGATCTAGTTATTCTAAACTTGAAGCCAGGTTCAAGTCAGATTCTGAAAACATAATAATGATAATATTGGATGATTTTTATCGCAGGATACAAGAATTTATCGGTCTCGCTATGAGTTTTGAAAATATTGCGTTCGTCACTCTGCCACTCGCACAATATTTTCAAAACTCATAGCTTGACCGATAAATTCTTGTATTCTACTCAAATCATCCAATATTATATCAGACTTGGGGTTAAGGTACAATAGGGGTTCCTTCATATGTGGATGGTGTCAAAGGTCATGGACCAAGGACAAAGGTCATCTGAGGTCATGTTCCAGACTGCCATCTTGCCAGGGGGATATCGCAAGTTTACTTGCAGTATTTTGTTAAACACCATTTCCCGTCGTCTGCTGAATAAATGTCGCTGGAGTCATTTTATTATAAAATCGTTCTGTTTACCCATAAGGGTGCTGATTTGGTCATAATCATTTCAGGTGAGGACTAATGTATATAAAAGCTTTACAACCATGCAAAAATATTAATTCTGAAAAATCTTGAAGGTGCACTATTTTTCAAATGTGCCAGTGTCTCTTTAACAGAAAAAATTAATTCTCAGTGAATACATCCAGTTAAAGATCACAGGTGCAGTTGAATTTGACTGCATGTGATTCTTGACAGTGAAGATTTACACATCACTAAATTTATTACCTCACCTTCAGTAATTTATGTACATAGGTGTTTTCTGGTTTTCTCTCTACCTTGTCCTTATTCATTATATTCCAGATGTAATGTGGATGACTAGTGAAATCATGTGGTCACTTTTTAAAATTTAACATTACCATGTGCTGAACATGTCTCTTCTGACTGGAAACATTGGTAAAACTTGAAAGCTATAATGCATTGTGATCCTTGTATACCCATAACTTGCAATAGTGTTGAACTCCCCTTATTTGGCATATTAGATGAGCAGATGTAATGCTGTTTAAGGAACACCGATTTTATGACACTAAAATAGAACTGTGTACAGGTATAGGGAAGTCTTTAGTGTTGTGCAACCTGAAAAAAGAGCTAAATATGTGCCTTCAGGCTTCATTTGATGAACATGTTTTTCTGCTTATTTAAGGGAAGGCGCATGACCCATGCTCGCCTTTTTTTTATCATTATTTCCGTGGGTGTTACTTGATTTCCCATTTGACGGGTGTGTGGCATGGATTCTAAGGGTCAGTCTGCAAGGAAGGAACCCATTTCTATACAGAAGAACAGAAGAGAAGAACACACTTTTTCAAAACATTTTACCTCGGTATCCATCATGCACACTTGCTTTATTGCTTGTTGTGCAGACAACACCCATAAGTCATTGATGCGGGATCAGCGAACACTTCCAGGTGACTCTCCATCATCGTACATTCTCTATCCCTACACTACATATGAACATGGTTGTATTGACTTTATATGGTCAGTACCAGTGCTTCTAATTGATGTGGTGTAGGGGGCACACCCTAAAATTTAATGATACCTGGTCTCTGTACCAGGGGTAAACTTTGACAAAGATTAGATGACATCCTGGATGACATGGTTTGGATCTGGACAGAGACCCATGTCTAAGTATTTTGATAGAAGTAGGCAACCCTGTCTATACTTTGTTCATCACCAAATAGGCAAGACTCTTCACACCGCGAATTGATATGGAATAATGAGGGTGCAACTGCAAGCAACACTACCGCAGCAGGTGCAGTGCTTAATATGCATGTGACACACATTTGTGGCAAGATGTGCACGCGAAAAACAGATTAACTTTCACGCGCAGATAAACAAAAGCCAAATAATTTTTGCCTATTAGGTGATGAACAAAGTATAAAGATTGTACCCATTAAGATTGGGGTAGCAAACAAGCACCCATGTGTAAGGATTTTATGTGAAAAAACTGACCCATTTGGGCAGCACATCGCTATATAGATAGCAATAATGTTAAAAAAAAGGATGTGCAGTGAGGATATAAATGTTCAAGATTTTTAGGAGAAATGGAGAAATCCTATAAAATAAAACAAAATAAACTCATGTCCTTGCAATTGTACAGGTTGTAGTCTATTATACCTGTGAAATCTGAAAATATATCAACAAAATATAAGAAACTGTAAGCGTCAATGCTTAAAACATCACTTTTGCTGATATTTTTCCATCAGATCTTACCCCTGGCTCACGTCACAGGAAAACGGCAGGAGATCAGCTTGATAAATCCCAATGGTATAGACTTACAAGCATATGAAGAAAAACTGGAGAAGGCTATAGAAGGCTACCACAAGAGACTGGACAGGATTGTGTGGAATGTGCTATCCAGGGAAGAGAAGGAACAGTAAGTCAATCATTGGGTTTAACTACTAAAGGGATTGAGGGTAAAGGGAAGGGCAAGTGATAGATTTTTATTCCCAAGTAATATGCCTGAAACTTTAAAAACAGTTAAATAAGTTACGCCCACAGACCACAATATACCACGCTACTGAGACTAGAAAATGCACATAAGTCCCAAATCATGGGCATGAAATCACTGGCCGAGCCAACAATGCCCCTGTGACTTGCCCCCGCGGGTCATGGGACTGGGGTCCCTGGTTCAATTCCCACCTATGGTGTGAAGTCTTCTTTAGTTTCTATCCCTTTACCCCTTCCCTTCCTCTCGGGAGATAGGCTAGAGACAAGTAGAGCCTCGCATGTGCAAAATCAGACAAAGATGGGTCACCCACCCTTTAAGATAGATAATCATTTGGCACATTGATAGACTGCAACAGATTCAGATAGTTGTGAAGAGGTAGAGTTGAGGTAAAAAAAGTCATGTAGAGCTTTCTAAGGTCATTGAACTGCATGCATTTGTTGTATACTTTGTTTAAAATTAGCTGTCAAGTTTCAATCATAATCATTGCCCAAGAATCTATTTACTCCTCTACTTTTAATACGTTGACCTCTCAGGGACTGTTGTCTTCTATTTTTTTTGTGTTGTCTGTGAATGAAGCAGCATATAAGGATTGCCTTGCCCCACAAGTTATCCCTCTCAAGAGTGGGTCAAAGATCACTATAGGTCAATAGAGTTCACAGTCCAAATATGGTCAAAATTATCAAATTGCTTGTTTTTTCCACATATGTCAGTCAATTTCCATGACACTTGGATACAATGGTCCTTGGGTAGTATCCCATGTGTTGGTTAGCTCGTGTGACCTTGGTGACCTCATGTGACCTTTCCCCCATTCATAAATCGCAAAATGACACATGCATTCAGTGAACTCTATTTTTTTAAGAGTTTAAAGTAGGCCATATGGCTATAACAGATTGGTCAAAGGTGATGTTAGGCCTATCATTTACAAACCGCGACGGCAGGCGACACAAGCGGTCCGAGGACCGATGTATTTTTTGAATGTTTATATGTCAAGCTATGACCTCAGTGAAGGACTACTGGACCCTTTCATTTTTGACTAAAAAGTAATTCATCCTACAGTCAATTGAGATTCTGAGTACAAAAAAGCAATTTGGTTTTCACCTAGAAAACATGGATAGAAAAAAATTGGTGAAGTGAAAAGCAATTTGGTTTTGAACTAGAAAACGTGGACAGAAATAAATTGGTGAAGTATGTCGTGACCTACATCACTGCTTTACCACAAAAGCCAGCTACACTTTTGCAGCTACCACCTGTCAAGATCCACCCATTGTTAAGTATCAGAAACTTAATTCATGATTGGTGCAGTATTGCTGTACATATAACGTGTACTAATCACCACTGCACAAAATGCAAAAATATTGGTCTGTTATTCTAGAAACTAGTCATATAAATGTTGGCATTTTAACCCTCTGAGACTACCTGCCTATCTATTGGCATTTTAGGACTATTTTGATTGGTCACTTGGAAATTAATATCACATAATTAACTAATCAAAGATACCATAAGAGTGATGGTGTGGCTCACACAGATATAGAACTATTTTGAATCATTACTCTAGAGGGCTATATCGTATTGTGTCCTCTTATAAGCCAATCAGACAGATTGTATCAAGGTGTTAGTGCCCGGGGGTTAATGATTTTGGAATCATTCGAAAAGAGTACTTGTCAAGCCATCAGGTTCTTATGTAGTTATGATGATGATGACGAGGATGACGATAAATAAATGTTAGTGATTGAAATGGTACAGGTAATGATGATAATAATAACAACCACATTGATCAGCAATAGTCTAGCAAGGTTTCTGGTATGATTCCTTGCCTTGCAAATAAATCGGTAACATGTTTGTATGAGTGTCTACCGATAGGCTGTAAAATAGGTATTGATGACTGCCCAATCTATGAACACAATTTCTAATTTAAAAAGAATATTGGGGATCTCCAATCTTAGATTAGTTTGACCATGGAAGAGTAGAATTTTATTATCCTCTTGTCAAAGGTCCATGGCCCCATGGTCCAAATTTTGGTATCAGAAGAAAGCTACTATTTCTCTCATTTATCCTGTGAAATCTTACGGCTAAAGGAGGTTTAGTTGGAAGTTATGAGTGAAAATATGCCTTATTTTGGCAAATTCGTCTCCCCCCCCCCTTACGGGGAGATGGCGAATTTGGGGGAAAGGTCCCCTTTTGAAAAAATTTTCCCCTCCCCTAAGAAAATCTTGGTTACTGGCCTGAATGCTGGGATCAGGAAATTTGTTTGGTAGATGATCCAATAGAATTCTACATGATCTTTGACCTCATTTTTAGGTCCCAGGGTCAGTTTTTCCAATTTGCCTAATATCAAGGACAAAAGGTCAATTTTTCAAAATGAAGACATTGCTCCCATTAAGGCGTGAGCTGTTATATTTTATAATATTATATGCCTAACTTATTTGCAATTTACCCTAACAATATTTTATTGATAACTAGCATATTCATCCCTTTTAACCATTGAATTCTAGATTTAATGAAGATGACGAGCCGGTGTCATTTGTTGAGCATCGCAAGGACTGTATTGAAGCTCTAGACAGACTTGGTTGGCCAATTTCGGAAAGAGACATTCTGTTGCTTGAAGATGAAATCGAAAAGGGCAAACGCTACCTGCGACACAGCCGTGCCATTCGACGAGCTCTTAAGGCTAAACATAAGGGAAGTGATGATCACCTGTTTCGTAGCAGCATGTCAAGTCCCACCAGAAGCGCATCAAACACACCACGCAGTGCCTCGCATCTCGCAAAGCGAAGATCTCAAAGGGGAGAGTCCGATCGGAGCAGAAGTTCCTCAAGAAGTTCTTCAAGTGAATCATCTGCTTCATCATTAGAAGAGGAAGAAGATGACAAGAAGAGCAACAAAGAGGAGAAAAGTGATGAGGAGGATGGAGAATTGGACAGCACTAATCGCCATGACGACAAGAGTGACGATGAGAATGAGGTAGATATTGATATTCAGAGTGATGAGAATGATGAGGATTTGGATATTCAAGATGATGATGGTGACAGCAGCAGTGAAGAGGATGATATCGATGGCCTCCATATGAAACATCTTTCGATTTAGAGAAATGCGTGTCAAGACAAGGTTCTGAGTGTTCTGTGCTGTGTGGGTGCAGCTACTTAAACGGAGCCATGTTATATGATATTTGCATTTGTGTCGTTTTTCTTTGCAAAGCAGTTAAAACAACAGATAGTCAATGGTCCTTGACACATTTTCTTTCAAGGCTAGGCACATGCACTTCATTGCTGCCCTTTTGATTTTCTTCAATATCCAAACCCATTTGCTTAAAAAAATCTTTGAAACCTTCTTGGTATTCAGCAACTGGGGGCTGGCAACTTTCATATATTTTTATTTCTCTGAGGGGACTTTGGAACTTGGTAAAGAATAATAAAGAGCTATACTTTTTATACTTTGAGGTAAGGGATAGATGGGTTGATATTTTTTCCATCGAGAATGGGACAATTAACAGGATGTGCCCTGCTTACAGAACAGGAAGAAAATTGCTTTTTAGGTGCACTTAGTTGCTATGACAACAGTACCCTTTGTGCTCTCAACATGTTGCCATAAAATTGTATTTTTTTTCTTTTATTGAGATGGTTGTTGATCATCTGGCAAGTGTTAATGGTTGTTGTTGTAGTAAAGCAAAGGTTACCATCCCACATATTGTAAGAAATTGTGAATGACACAAAAGTTAGGACAGGTGTAGTACCCTCTGGATTCGATGATAACTGCATTTCTAAATGGAGTTCTAGCTCTCGGCAAAATACAGGCAGCACCACCTGAGCATCATTGTAATGAATAAACAAATTGATTTTTGAAAGCATCCAGTGAATTCATCAGTGGCATCCCATTATCTCAATATTTGTACACAAGTGACTGCTGGGTCTTTCACTGGTTGGGAGAGGGGGTGTTGTACCAACATTTGGTGGTCAGGATTAGGCCTTGACATAAAAAAATGGCTGTTTTTGCTCTATAGTGGACCAGTAGGTAGTGAAAGAAGGTAGATATGGTGTGGACAGACCCAATTAGTAGACAAGCTTATGTTGTATATATACCGCAATTAAAAGGTGCACAAAATATTTCACAATATCGATTTCCTTAAAAAATGTTTAAACTGTTACAGAAATTGTTAAATGTCTATTTTGTCATTGAAAACAAGATATAAAAATGATTTGGAAAGGCAAAGGTGTAAATGGTGTTTAATTATTACACAGAATAACAGTTTATAACGAAGGGTGCTATTTTCAGGAAGAGTCAAAAGTACTGCTCAAGCAATTAACAGTCACTTGTGGGCTGAGGAGCTATTGTCTAATTTCTATTGTATATTTTTAAGTAAAGAGATACTTGAAAGAATCTGTTGTAAGCAATCCAATTAGTGTTTTTGTCAATAATATGATGCAGTTACGGGAATTGAAATGTATTATACAAATATTTAAAAATTAATTATGAATTAAAATTATTATTCTGCGATATTTTTTTTTAAGTCAAAGTACTTCTGCTTCTTGAATATTATTAACATGGTTTTGTAAGTGAATTAGGTTTGGGGTCAGTGAATATAGAGAGCATGCATACCTTCTGATTTGATTTATGTCAATTGTGTAACTAGAGAATTAACCGATCCAGGGGTTCTCTCTGCTGATCCGATGGCCGGGCATTTTTTCTGTATATAGGCAGCCGATCAACGATCAATTACGATGATTGCCCCGTTATAAAGATCGCCACCTGGGTTGACTTATAAACTTTAGGAAATTGGTACGGTTACAATAATTATAATTCATAATACGCTGTGATCCACATTTGCTCAAGTTCCAAGGAGGAATTTGTGGAGGATAAGGTAACTTTATGAGCAACACTGTCCATGTTCCTTAACTTAAAAAACTGGTTATAATTAGTCCCATTCCTTCCTCAATACATTAGGATGAGAAATCGGTACAGGTTACCATCCGAATAATTTCCCAAACCGATTTTTGCAATTTTTGCAAAACGGACCCGATCCGATTTGTCCGATACAATCATCGGTTATTTTTTAATCTCTGCTGTGTGTAACCAGCACTGAAGAAAGGACTATGAGAATTGTTAAAAAGGACTGTTTAAAATAGATGCCATCAAAGGAATTGATATTTTGACCCATAGTCATGTAATTATCAAGAAACCATAAGTAAAATATTACTCTTCTCAGTATGAACTGGTACATAATGCACTGGATAAAAAAAAGCTGTCCTGGTGTACTATAGAAGGTGATTGCAAATATTCATTCTGGGTAATCATGTAGGCGAATGACATCATTGGCAATTGAACTTTGCACCATAAGTAGTCCAGAAAATCCCAGGGAAAATCCCTAGTAGCTAGTAATAGTAGCTTTTTCTAGGAAAGATATCCAAGCATTGGAAAAACATTGAATTATCAATTATAGCACTGAGGAGGTTCCCTTTTTCTCTTGCATCGATGAAATATGGTACTTTATCTGCAAGGGATCTTTTCTCAAAAGTTAGAGAGTAAAATAAATATTCACAAAAACTGGGGATACTAAACAGTTGTTCTGGATTGGGGATTGAGTAACGGTTAAGTAGAGTGTACTAAACAAGGTCGGCATTGGACCATGAGACCACTCATGCCACGTTTGTCCACATCAATTGTCATAATCCAAATTGGAGTTTGACAGTCCGGATCACTTTAACTATTTTATTAGAAAGATTTTTTTTCCCAGGGCTTGGCATCCCATTGTCTGGTATGTAGGTCAGTGAACCAGCAAGTATCAAGAGATTTGAAGTCACAATGATGGCCTTTAGATGTTACAGTTTGCTAATGGATGGTCCTTGAACTCATATCAGTGATTTGCTAAATCAGGGGAAGTCAAAAAATCATCAAAAATCAGATTTGCCCTGTCTGTAAAAAGTACAGGATCATAACATGCATGCAAATGGATACGACCAGAGGCCACCGACTAAAAGCGCCAAAATCAGATATTTTAGTCTTACTGTCCGTACGGACAATTACTTACAACACGTAATTGCAATGGAAATTCATATCTGTGAACACAGACATTTTCTTCCTTTCCTGTCAATTTCTTCAGTTGGAAAAAGTAACTTAAGGGATTTCTACAAGATTTATTCATTTCACGTTTCAGGTATTTCTGCAAGTTTCCAAATATTTTGACTTTCGAGTGAATCATGATAGTGTCTTTTAATGTGTAGGGAATCTTGCAGCATGGCCAAACAAATATATATAGTTCAAGAGATCAAAATTTTGAATTCCCCTTCCCCCCCAAAAAAAATCAAAAGGCATGACTCTTCATCACCAATTATCAGAATATCATGAACAAGGACATTCAAATGAGTCAATCAAGCCTAGGGTGGGGGGGGGGGGTTCTTAATGTCAGTTGTTTTAGAGCCATCTAAAACAAAAACACAGATCCTTGCAAGAATATAAACCCAGGGTTTTGGAAGGTTCAAAAAATAAAGGAGCAATTGTTGCATGAGCTTAGGTAAATTAACTTGAAAAAAAGCCGTATTCGAAAAGGTGAGGTCCTTGAGGTGGACGATCATACATTGCTCGATCAACCAATGTATTTCTTGACTAGGCTGGATAGACTCTAAATAGTGGTAAGATTTCCATTGGTGGCCTATGAGTTGTGTGAATGAAGAACATGACTGATTGTATTAGTGAAAAGGACTTTTTCAAATGAGAAGTCCAATACTTTTATCAACAGAAACCCTTGAAGTGTTGAAAAATACATGTTCAATTTTGAGTTTTACTTTTTATATGCTTTTCTCTTCCTATTGGTGGGAAAACAATGGACGTTTTGACAGTATTAGTTTTGTGTAGTATACTATTAAAATTAGTTAACCATGTAAAGATAGTCAAGCAAACAAAGAGCAATTATTCTTGTATTCTTGAGAACAATCATTGCATTTCGTCCAGTATACTTGGATATATATTTTGAAGCAAAATTGATTCCGTCCAGTATATCAGTGAGTTCTTGATTTATTTTAAATTTGGAAAAGGCAATACCAAAGATTTTGTTGATAGTCCATTCCAAAGAGTAAATTATGAAAATGTAGTTTTTACAATTTATGCTATTACCTTGATTGATCAGAATCGCTAGACCTAACAGAATATGGCCCTGCGCACCGCCATGACAAAACCAAATAAAACAAAAAATACATTAGGCGGACACAGTTTGACAACTGATTGGATTATTGGCTTCCCAAACTACATGCATGTAAATTTGATGTGAATTTATATGCAGGCACAATATGATTTTTCGTAAAAATCTAGTTTTACATGTGTTCTAAACACGGCACATAGAGGGCTGGAGGCCTTTATGGAATGATTCCCGCAATGGATTTTTTTCCGATTTTGCAGAGCTAATAGCTCTTGCATGTCCCTACTATATCAGTTGTCAAAAGTTGTGTCCACCACTGTTTAAAAATTCGTTCTAAAAATAAGAGACCATTTGCATGGTGTCAAAAACAGCTGTGCCTGCCAATTAGCACCATAATATGTGTAGAGGGAATTAGACGATGTAGACATGGCATGTGCAATATTTTGATAAAAAATAGTCTAAGGGATTGTGATTAAGTTTTGTAAATGGCACCAAGATATGTTGTACAATGTTTGTAAAATGTACAATAGGTCAAGTGAGCCAACTTTTTGGCAAGGAATGTATTGTTATGTATTGTATTTGTATAAAGAGAATTACAACAATGTAATATATGCATACACTTGTATATATAATTTTGATTGAGTACACGTAATTAGCATTGGATGATTTGAAGTGATCATTTTTGTGTCTGCCTGCTATTAATCCAACAGCAGTTAATTCATTTTTATGTTGTTCTGCTTGGAGCTAGCACATAGAAATTTTAAGGATTACATTTGGTTGTGTATGTGTGTGTGTGTGTCGCACATGTAGGTACAAAATGTTAACCCTGCATTTGTTGGACCTATGATGACTATTAATTTCATGATTGGTGCAGCAAGCGATGGAATGTGTTAAACTCTTACCTTTTGGACCATTTGCATATCTCAAACCGACAAGGTCACATTCACTGAAAAATCTGGTGAAAAATCAGGAAAACACTGTAAATAAATAAAATGAGGTCATCTGGGGTTAAAGGTCTATCCAGGCGTCACTGTTCCTTTTTTAATGTCCCCATTCATAACCATGTTGGCATTTTCTAGATATGTTTTATTAGTATTGACAAGAAGTGCTACTATTTTGTCCCAAAAAGTATTCTGTCCCAAAGTGCTTTATATTAAAGGAAATTTGAGTATGCAGTCATGCAATCCTGCTTAATTAAACTTTAACCACTATCACAGAAAATGTTTTTTCAGGATTCATTTTAGTTTAGTTTATGAGCATTCAATATATGAATATCAAAGCCAATTTATTTTTGACCCCAAAAGTACATGGAATGTCAGGACTTCACCCTGAACTTTTTCCAACAGAGGGAAAAGGCTTAGAAATCCTGTTTGTTAATGTGACACATTCCATCACAAATCATGTTCTCAAAAAAAAAGTATCCCCCTTTAAACCAGCCATTACACCTGGATCAGTAACAGCAGCAGGCAGGCTTCATGTACACGCAAGATGCCCCACTCCTGGATGATACTACACCCTCTATCCAGTGGGTACCGATAAGGGTCATGTAGTCAACGATTCCGTACGTAGTAGGCTAGGGTGCACGATTGCAAAAAGTCAGTGGTTGAACACTTATACAACAGCAAATACCCCATTTATCCAGTGTACCTATGGGTTCATTGTAGTTGCCTATTCCTGCATAGTAGGCTTTGGGGTTTCGTGCACTGATAGCATGTGCAAAGGAGTATATGTTGACCACATGGTGCATGAATAGTACATGGGGAATCGCCATGTCACTGCCCCCGAGTAGACAGGGAGTACTATCTGGATAACCATGTAGTAGCTGCATTTCTACAAGTGGAGATAATGTATTGGCTTCTATCCATTGGTAGCCAATTTTGGAATAGCGACATAAGGTTGTGTAACTGCAGAGGAGATCTACCAATGTACACTACTACCTCCTGAGGTCTACCAACTTTCTTACAGTGTCTCTGATTTTTTTTTTTTCGGCTCGTAACAAGATTTAATTTTTGGGGATATTAGTTCTGTGAGGAAACTAATCAAAATAGACCTCCTATATATTGCTACAAACCTTTAAACTTTCTTACTAGGTCTCTGATTGGCTAAAATATCATCTTGTAACCCGTGAATAACCAATCAAAACGGTCACGGTAGACTTGGGGGGGTTAACTTGTTTTAGTAAGTTTCTATCTGTATCTGAACATGTTCCAAATGTTGTGGCCAGTAGCTGCTAGTAGATTGGATAGTTTATTATGGCCACATCACAAGAGCCAGCCATTTAGTAGAGCCTTTATAGCAGTACAGACTTTGTCCCAAATTCACAAAGTGAACAAACTTTAGTTCTGGACTAAAATGCAGGTATGTACTTGGTGGGGACATATTTATTCTCGTAATCATGTGCAAGCTGTATGGGGAGAAAGCAAAAATAATTTCAGAGGAAAGTCCAATCCAAGTATAGCTGTTCCCCGCTCTTAAGCAATTTTAGGTAGTTATAGTAAAAGTAGAAAATAAATGGGTTCTCTTAGTAGGACTAATCCCGGTTATTAGTCCAGGAATAGTTTGTCCGCATTTGTGAATATTTGACCTATTCATACGCATAAAAGTGAAGTATTCTCCCCTTAAGGATTACACAAGGTAAAATTCTAAGCAGTGGGTTGCCACTCTAGTTGTGATCAAACTCTAGTAGCCATGAACCTCATTTTTGTACTATTACATTGTAATTAGAGTTATTTTGAGAGCCATGTTACTCATAGTGTGTGCAGGTTTATTAAACCGGAATTATATGTTGTTATAGTTGGAGATATTTTCATTAGGGAGTTGTATTTCTGATTGTTCCAAGGTTCCCCATGACTTAGGTATAATGGTATTGACACTTGCACCTGACTGCAATTGTGCGAGTACAAATGTGTTTTTTAAAATAACAGGTTGAGTTGTATGTGTCCATTGGCAGTTGTAAAGGAGGGACATTTCATGTGCTTGAAGGAAACAAATGGGACTAAAATAGCTGTGTTTTGTCAAACATTCGATTGATAAAGGTCGGAAGTGTATTGATAGAGAACTTGTCAAACATCCACTGATTATTAGGGAATTGGTGAAACGTGCATATTCTAGCAGTTTGAAGTAAAGTGCATTTTTTTTGTGGAGCGCGAATAGAGGCAGTGATAAAAAGATGTTATTGTAAGATGTATGTTTATAAAGAGTAGATAAAAGACATTAACATTGAGATAAAAGACACATTAAAGGCTGACTCAGAGAGTTCCGACGCGGGCGACCTCATTTTTCAAACAAATTCATGGTTTTTGCACATTTACATAAAAGGCTTGTCCATGAATCACTGTGTGAAATAAACTAAAGCTCAATTCGAAAGTCACACACTTCGTTATAAATTGTTAATCTGGGAAATTTGGTTCTATACACAGTATCCTATGGCACTGTTCTTATTCTTTATGTGGATAAATGTTACTCTATGAAAACGGGCAATCAGATCCATCTCAAAATAGGAATTAAGCATTATAGGTGACTATCTTTATTTCTAGATTACTGTTTTATTACTACAAAAAATATATATTTCAAATTCTCTGAGTCAGCCTTTAAACTTGGGTATGAAAGTTAAAATTCCAGGGACGCCTATTTTTTACATTGCTTTATTCCAGTGCTAAAACAAATAAGATTAGCGGTAATCTCATGCATATAAAAAACCTCCAAAAAGATCATGGAACAGTCACAGCCTATTAAAAAACTTTTATTGAGTAATTACTCAGTTACTTAAATGGCATTTCGTGTCCACAGCCTCGTCCCCTGATTTACCTCAAAGAAATTGATGCTCGATTTTATATCATTACCTTTGGCCCCAAGATAGTCGTGTGCCTAATCTTACGTGCAAATTGGATCAATTTTTAAACGGACAAAAATTACAAACACATGCCATGGGAGCAGCAAGACATCACAATCAACTGAAATTTTATTATTATATTATTATTATTTCGGGTTTATTCAAACAAAACATACAAAGCAGCGAAAACGCTGAAAAACGTATGATTTACATTAAAAATACATATAATATTAAAATATATTACAATTAAACTATTATTAAAATTTGAAAAATTAATACAGACGATCAAAATAAGTAGATCTAGTATTAACTCACACACGCACCCACACATGCCCCCCAAATGCAACTACACATCCACAAACAAAACACAGCCCCGACACAAACATAAAAAAAAACTACATTGTACCGACACATACACTCGCTCAACAAAAAAAATCACACGAAAACACACACCTA
>JAMKCH010041056.1:0-13327 GCA_023653785.1 Ophioderma brevispina | reverse complement strand
GAGGACAATCAGGAACGTTAAGGCCCTAGGAGTATGTCAAGACTAGACATGACACCAAGGTTCCATTTTTTTCTTTGTCGTTTTATTTCTGCCAAAGTTACGAGTCAAGTCCGTTAAATACAGAAGGTACTTCAATTTGTTCGAAAGTCGTGCGTTGGTGCGGCGCCAACCCACGATCTATTACATAGGCAAGTGCTCATCCCTAACGGAAAATATGATCATGGAAACTTGTTTCGTCTATCATCCTTTACTATGTTTTTTTTTTTCGTGTTACAGTGGCACTTCGTGGCTCGTGACCCATATGTGAAGTATGGTTTTTCATATGGAGGGGATGTGGAGGTCACGAATGTTTACAAGAGGACATGAGGAGATTTCCAGAAGAAAAGCAGAAGCGCCCCCAATTTTTTCGAACCCGGTGTTTTTGACTATTTGGAATGCTTTCCCAATTGTATTAGAGCACACATGAAGTGAATAAGCCGAAATCGGTAATAGATGCATCAGGTTGTTCATAAATAAAGTATAGTTAGAGGTTCTCACAAACCAATCCAGGAAAAACCAATTTTATACTCACTCAGATATTTCGACTATACTATCAGGAGTTTGTTCACTGCTCCATTGAATGGGTGGAAGAATGAAGTTGGCACACACTTTTTCGGCTTGTTGTTGCCGAATTTGGTAGTTGCCGTTTGTGATGACTTGGTCGTAGATCTGATCAAGATTGTACGCCCCCTCGTCTTTGTTCAAGTGGCTTCCTCTGCTACGGATCCAATGGTCTTTCAGCACCGTGTGATTTTGTTTTTGTTCCTGTCAATGATCTTGGCCTATCCACCACCCTATGACATGAGTGTTGGCAGCTTACATGTTCAGTAATGGTGACTAATGGACGTTGGTGGACGAATTTATTTGGGCCCTTGAGATAAGCGTGGCGCTGAATTTTCAGATTTCTTTTGCTGTTCTGTAAGTCTAGTTTGAAGAGGCTCCGTTCCCCAATTGTAGCTTTTGGAGAGCTCTTACAGGGAAGTTAATAGACAACCTCGGCGTATGCAATGGGTCTCGTTTGTCTTAGGATGAACGAGTTTAGATTCCCAGTGTCTTATGGGGCTTCTGCCGGCCGTTGTGAGAAACCATGTTTCTGAAAGATTATGGACAGTTTATCAGAGAGTCCTTCAACATATGGGATGACGAAAGGCCTTTGTTCTACTTGTGTTGTCCTTTGTTTTTGTTTTCACTTTTAGGAGATTTGGTTCCTTAACCTTGTTTATCGACCACTGTGGGTAACCACAGGCTACTAAATGCTTGACTGCAAAATCTACTCGTTCATCCTAAAGACAAACGAGACCCATTGCAGACAGCGAGGTGGTCTATGAAATTCCTTGTAAGAACTGCCTCCAAAAGCTTACCATTGGGGAAGGAAAAACAGAGGACGCCTTCTTCAAACTAGACTTACAGAACATCAAAAAAAGAATAAATTCAGCCGCCAACGCTTTATACCAGGGCCCCCAAAGAAAATCGTCCACCAACGTCCCATTTAAGTCAGCCATTACTGAACATTTTTTTGGTAGCTGCCAACCATATGTCCTGGGTGGGATGAGGCCAAGACCATTGACCAGGAACAAAACAAAATCACACGGTGGTGAAAAGAACCATATGGATCGTAGCAGATGGGAAGCACAACAGAACAAAGACGAGGGGGGCTACAAGGCTGGATCAGATCTACGACCAAGGTCATCACCAAACGGCAACTACAAATCGGGCAACAACAAGCCGAAAAAGGTTGCCAACTTTCATTCTTCAACACCATTATACAGTGAACAAGGGACTCCGATAGGATAGTCGAATATCTGAGTGAGTACAAAATTGTTTTCCTGGAATTTGTGTGAGAACACTCTACTTACCGGCCGTCTTTATGTAATAATGATGGTTTATTAATTCTATCGTGAACGACAGAAAGTCAAGCACGGTTTCTATGGGGACAATTACGATAGTCAGGCAGTTCAAAACAGGTGTTGCTGTTTTCTTGGGCGGTTTGTTCCAATAAACCTTCGGAACGTTTTGGTAGGTGGTCTACAATCGATCCATGTGCGAATTGAGAGACATTCGTATCCTAAAAAAATCTCCTCCGTCACTTTAAAAGTTTTAAAGACTAGCCTAAAGAAGAGACATTAATTGTGCAATGTCTGCATTGAGATAAAAGCTTCAAAAACTTGTAATTTAAAATAAATTTAAAATTGCACGGCCCCTTTAAGTTAATTAAGAAAATGTTAAGTTTGATGATGGTGATCCTGGGACTATTGCAGAGGGACAGGAACTTGGTGTAGATTAGGTGCACATGGGCCTCTTAATGTCTTGCCACATAAAGTCTGGATATATAAAAATACAACCTCTCAGTATGTATAGATCGACGACTGAACCACGTTTAATAAAGTGAACACGAATATTAAAATCACCACTAGAACCAGATTAGGAGTGGTAATGTCTCGATCTCCGTACATTTTTTGCCCAATGATATAAAATCAATCCACATCTTGCATGTCAGGTCATACGAGAGGCGATGGGCATATTCCAGTGATTCAGAGACCATTTCCGCTCTAAATTTGTCGCAGGTCAAAAATTGGTAACCGGGCTAAAAGTTATTGCGCAGTGCAGTTAGTTCTACGCACAAGTTGGACTATGAATCATGCTATTAGCAATTAGTTAAAATTTATAAGCCCTTTATACCAAATAGTAAATTGATATCTCCTATCTCGTTATTATTCATTATACTTTTATTTTTTTTTAAGTTAAACTTTCTTGGGGCAGGGTAGCACCTTAGTGACAAGAGCACTATTTCCAAGAAGGCCCTGCATTGTACATTGTAACAGAATTAGCTTAAAAACATCATAACATTAATATAAAAAATAAAGGGTAATTAAAATACCAGATAAACTAAATGTACAATGAGTATAAATGAAACAACAGTGACTTCTACAGCGTACCCAACATATGTATGCATTACCAAAATTGTATAGGCTTTAACCCTAAAAGAGCGGATTTTTGGACCCTCTCACCGCCGGGGGGGTGGGGGCCTAGTATCTCGCGAGACGGATGATGAAACTATCATATGCGTGGACCAATGGGATATAGCTATTCAATGGGGGGAAATAGCTTTTCTTCGCAGTTCGCACGATTACGTAACACCGCGTTCAAACCGTATGACCGATTTTGATATAAAATGGATCGGTTAAGCCCAAATTAATTGAAGTCAGGCTATGAGTTGCAAAAAATAGTGGGCGAGACGCAGTTGAGCCCATATTTAAAACTCATAGTGAGACACAATCATATTGGGCGTAAATTATCCAATTTTATCATTATCTTGTTTTAGATCAGATATTTCACCACTTGGACCTCCTCAAAACATGAGAATTTTCAAAGCTTCAACGAAAAAAGTCAGGTAGTTTCGGCGTGAAAAAATAACAAATAGGTGAGATACGACAAAAAATATAAAAAAAGTAAAAAAGCCCCCCCCCGGGCCTTTTAGGGTTAAGCTGAGATAAACTCTGTTGCTTGTTACAACATTTGATTTCTGAGATGGCTCAACACAATGAGCATTGAACTGCTTAACACTTAAGTGCCTCAGGGGGGGGGGGGTTCAATAGTACTCCAAGATTTGTTTTCGGCGATTTCTAAAGTCGTGAAATATTTTCGAACTCGAATTTTTTGTAAGGTTGTACTTATTGATGCGCTGCTTCCATAAAAAAATTGCCTAAAAATTTTATAGACCCGTTAATGAGATAATTAGCTTGGGGTCCTAGGAAACCCCCCCTTAGGCACCAACGGGAGTAAGTGTGATTTAAAAATAAAAATTAGCAAACCCTGTGCGAACTATTTTCTGCTTATGTAGGTCATATGCATTGAAACAAAATGATGACATAATCAGAAAAAAATACTTAACCCTTTATGTGATGAAAAGAAGCGATCCATCATCGAGCGACTGGGGGCCATGACTATCAAACCTATGGCAAATAGCCTTGCACCACAAAAAATACAGAAGAACAAAATGGTAATTGTTTGTGTTAAATATGTGTAAATTGTTTTTTAGAGCAGATATATTCAAACATCAAAATGATTTGCAATGTGTATGATGTGGAAGGCAGGGTCGCGAAAAATCATGCTACTTTTTTGAGCGATTTTTCGCATTTCGAAAACAATGATTTGCCCCTAATTTCCCGACGATAAACGGGAACTCATTAATTGCACCTTGGCCTTTTCTTAGCCCCTCAAAGGTGGTACATGAGTTTCATTTGAAATTTCCATCGGAGGGGTTCCTCTAGGGGGGCGGTCCATGAACCCCCCCCCCCACCCATTAGGCAACCAACGTGAGTGAAAACACCTTAGGCACTTAAGGTTAAGCACGCAGTCTCGAACCCATGGCAGGTCTAGTACACAGTTGACGTTTTGTTGTATGGGGTATAGGTAGCTTAAGAGAAGAAGAGATCAGTGGCTTCCCACAATGCCATTGCTTTCAATGGAGATTTTTCATCTCTAAAGATTCACATCAAGTATGTACAAAAAACCTCCTTGGAACAGCAATGCATGGTGTGGCGATATGATTTCTTCTCTGGGTACGCTTGCAAATGCTCTGTGGGGGAAGTACTATTATAGGTTAATAAATGCGCATTTACTTCTTGCAAGAAAAATGGAAACAAATCAATGCACGCGCACTGAGATTTTGAGCGTCTAATGCAACGAGCTCCGCAGCAGGAAGCAAGTGCAGTGGACAAGCATCAAAATTCAGTGCAAGGACTGATTTGTCCCATTTTTCGAGCAAAGAAATGCGCATTTATTAACCTAATTCATGTAAACACGACAAGAAATAAAATAATTGTTACCTTAATTAGGAATAACAAGTACTTTTAAAATTATAATTTATAATAGCGATTTAAAAACAACATTACCCCACTGAGAAAATAATCAGTCCTGCCCGACGCGTACGCGGTCGACAGCACATTACGCAGTCGGGAGTGCATTCTAGAAATTTTCAATACACTCGCGCTACATTCGCGTATTTGTAAACAGCTCACTGATTGCTGATGTGGATATGCGGAAATACGCAGAGTGTATGATAAACTTTTGCCCCTGGCTAATACTTTTGAATGATATAAAGACGGGCAGTATGCGCGAGTTGCTAGTATGATCTTGAAGATCTGTTTAAAGGGGACTCAGAGATTTCCGAGGATTGGCGCCTCATTCCTAACCAAATGTGCTTTTTGCATAAAACATATGTCAGTAACTCGTAAATACTAAGCTCAAATCATTGTCCTTCATAAGGAAAATCACAACTTTTAAAAAAAAAAAAAAAAAAAAAAAAAAAAAAAAAAAAAACAATGTATTTTTTTACATAAGGTTTCCAACATCAATACGAAAAAGTCCGCCACGATTCATCTCAAATTTTAGGATTGAGCAATTCAGTTGACTATCTTTAATCTTATTGCCCGTCGTATTATAAAATTTAAAATTAACGTACAAAAATGATACATGTCCGAAAATCTATGAGTCAGCCTTCACCTAATCATTTCTTAAACTGATTAAATCTAAACATGTTAAACATTTTTGACGGTAATTGTTTAGGATTTGACACCAAGTGTTTAGAGATACGCGAAGATCACGTCAGTAGCAGCAGCCACTATAACCGTGTACATTCACTCCCTTTTAATTTGTAGTACTTTTTTTATGGAGGCTGGAGTCAGACCAGACCCGTCTGGAGTGCGACGTCAAGAAGCTCAGTGAGGTGGTAGGACACACTCATCCATTATTGTAACTAATGTGTGGGACTCGACTCCATGATGCTGCATAAGGAGCTGAGGGTTTTTTCGAATTGTTGGGCATTGACTCAGTTGCATCCCCTCACCAAATGACCCCTGTTTCCTTAAGTTCCTCAGCGAAGGCCCCCTACTTTGAAAGTCCATCAGTACCTCTCCGTCACTTTCCATAGCCTCGACCATGCCGTGGTTATGTGTTATTAGTAACCCCTTTAGCGCACCAAGTTCTGTTTCTGCTGTTGCAGCTCATCCTTTCTGCATGCCGCCAGCTTGGTGTGAGGCTTGGCAAAGAATGAATCTCCCCTTGTTAAATTCATCTTGGTCAGGTTTACACCTTAATGGCTCAAAGGTCACTTGTCATTTGTCTGACCAGGTCCCCACTCAAGCTTGCAGTTGAAGCCCTGCTAGCTACTACTATCACCTGTTCCAATCGCGGGTCATCTGGTCCTGAATTCGTACAGATATGGTATTCCGCAGCCACTTCTATCTCCCAGTTATCAATGAAGACCGAGTACAGCTGGGGTCCAAAAACAGAAAAAAGCCCTGGGAACAGGAATCACTGGTGGACAGAGTGAACTGCACAGGTAGAAACACTTTGACGGAAGAGTTGGAAAGATACCTTCCAGGAAAATCTAATGTCAGGGGCACTCCTATGAAAATCGCTTTTTGAGCCCAATAGATTGCTGTAGTAAGTGACAGAACTGGTACCACTGCAGGAGAGTTTGGTAATTCAAAATCAACCTACTTGGCAGAAGCAAAAAAAAGTACACGTGTTGAAATTGGGTTTTTTAACCAAATACCTGAAATCCGTCACCTAAACCTATAGCTATATCTTGCTCAACGAGCGGATATCCATCTTTGAATTGCCGAGTTTGCGTTTAGAAAATATGCCTCTTCACCCCATAAAATCTGTGAAAAATATCACGTTACTTCAACATGTTCAAGGATCAATTTAATATAAAAAACAAAGCATTCAAATGTAAATTTGAGACGATGTGCCCAAGGATACTTTGAAAAAAAACCGTGGGTGTACGGATGTACCCCTGATTATCGTGCCGATCACCGGTTACAGATAACGACCGCTTAGACGGTTCTGAGAAGAGTTGTTCAGCGCACTTTAGTTAAACTTGAAGTTATTTTTATCTGTAAATAGCGAAAGTGTTTTTTAGGTAAATTCGGTGTTTCTAGAGACACGCCAGATTCTTAATCATTGTATGACCAAGCTATACCCAGAGCTTCAGCTTACTATAGTTGGGAATGTAAGGGGTAGTTTCCGTCACCCCAGAGTACTTAACCATAACCGGACCGTTTCTGAGATGCCTTTTGGGCCGTAATATAACATTTAAGATATAAACCCACCCGAAAAAAAGGTGAGTGCTCGTGACATATCCAAGATGCCGCCAAATTGGTCAAATTTAAGAAATGACATATCGGCCCTGAAATAAAAATAAAAGCATAAATGAAATCACTGTATGTTTTGAGCTTTTCCAATTCCATTTGTGGCAAATTTCAGTTTACTACTAAACATCAGATTTAAGATGACGTCCAATATTGCGCCCAAAATGATGAAGGTTCATATATTGTCCGGTCTCCAAAATAATCATAAAATTAGCCAATGAAATGACAAATATTGGCCCTGTGTACGCACAATCACAAACTCAGCTTATCCTATTGGCAATGTATCTTAATTTTTTAAAATCAAGAGGGCAGCATAAAAATCATCAAAATGGAAGACAAATTGTGGGAAAAATTGTAATCAAAACATATATTTCGACCATAGAAATAACGATCAATTTGGTGAAAGAGACCACCGAGGATACTGACCCAGGCTATTGTGAAATTTCTGCCAAGCATATTACATCATCTTGCTTTCAAAATCCAAAGCGGCCGCAATATGGCTGCCTTTCAAAAGCTCGTTTAAATACTATGAATTGTTATGTTTTCATCTGTAATACCTTTGTTATTGTTGATGTTAATGATTGTAGTGAAGTTCTAACGTTTATCCTTATTGGGTGAAGATTTTAAAGGTTGTGAAGCTTTGACGAGTTGTGTTTTGCTGAGATGACAAGACTCGAATCTACTACATTCGATCGCTCGATAATGTCAAGGAATGCTGCATCGTATATAATCATCTCACAAGCCGACGATATTCTTTACGAGGGGCGGTTTTAACGTGTTTCGGTTTGTAGTCATCAGCATCGAATCTGTATGGGGATCGAAATAAAACATTTTTACCGAGGAATCCTCCCCAAAAAATTCGGGTTTGTTGAAGAGTTAGTATGGAGAAATTTCACGGATCAGTCTGTCTCTTAAGCTTAACTCGCCGTATTTGTCAAGAAATGACGATTTTTATGCAATGTTTTCTATAAAAGTCGGGATGCGAATTTTTATAGTAAAACAAAACAGTCTGTAAATGGTTCACTTTCAAGACCGCTTCAAATGCTTTAAGTGTCTGTTTCACAAAGGAAACAGTAATACAAGGGTTTACACATGGACTTAACACGAGATATTTTAGAGACAAATGGGCATTTTGAATTTGGAAATAAAATGAACTGATGTGGCTTTAAGAAAATATATTGAGCATTTTATCAGTTTGCATTCAATAATGAGGACTTCGGGGCTATTGGAAACCTGGCCTGACGGTTTCAAAAAAAAGTTGAATTTTAGAACTGAATTTCACATCTGTAAATTAAGCTCTATCTCTATTGTGCAGGACGCAAAGGTGAAATAGGTTGGAGTACGCCCCGCTGTGTTCAAGAACACTATAATGGGTAAGAGGGAATTAGGATTATATAGTAGATCATGATCCTGATAATAGGCCTACAGAGTTATTGTATATATAAATTGTGTCAAGCTTGGTTTGGGGTATTGGGACGTGCCTCCGAAGTCGAAGGTAGGGACCCATAGCTATGCCATTTTGCCAAAAAGGGGCCCATAGCTATACCAGTGATGCAATTTAACCCCAATTGCATTTTTTGACATTTAAGCAAATGTGACAATTTTGTTTCAGATTGAAGAAAATTGGAATAATTTTCCAAAACAATATTAGAAAAATTTTGGATTCCGATGAGATTTTTTTCCAACAAAGTGGTGAAAACATGTTTGAAAAAAAAAAGAACCATTGTATATTAATTGGCATTGAAAAAGGGAGGGGTCATTGCTGCAGTGCGGCCGCCACGGGGGGGGGGGCTTCATGTGGCCCCAAAATGTTTTTCTTGCCCCCCCTAGTTGGCCCCCACCCCCGGTTCGAACGAATAGAAAAATGAGGGATTTTGGACAAAATTCGGCAATTTGGGGCCAATAAAATCACCCCCCAAATTGGGGGGACATAAACAGCGAGTTTGGCGGCCCAAAATTTGTTAAAAATCTCCAAATATTTGATATTCCCCCCCCCCACCCCCCAGATTTCCACTTTTGCCCCCCCCCCCCTCCCCCAAAAATTTCACTCCCCCCAGAAAAAGAGGTCTGGCACGCCCAATGGACCGTCATGATTATACCAAAAAGCTGAAAATTAGACCGATTGATAATATTATATATAAATATAATTTCCCTTCAACGATGTTAAAAAAATAATGATTAAAATCAATTGTTCAATATCTAAGGTTTACTAATTAGATTCTGCAGAATTCATTAAATTGAGACTGATTATTTTCTCGGTTACCTCGCCCATATAATACTTTTAAGTCTTCCATGTCATTAGATGTATTCTCCCGTTGCATGGAAACTTCTTAACATAGAACTGACGTTGGGAGTTCCGGTTCAGTGTATGCAATTTATTTCTAAAACGTTTGTATTTATCTAATTTTGAATTATTAGTTGACATGGTTTAAAGGTGCGTGTTCCGATCGTTCTTGGGGAACCCTGATTACCCCGGAAGTAGTATCGAATGATATCAGATGGAAAGGACCGCCTATTTTTCTCATTGGCGCCTGACTTGAGCCTCAAATCCATTTCCATTCCCAAGATAATAAACAAAAAAACCGCCGTTTTAGTGTTAACCATCAATATTAGCCACAGCATGAATAGGGCTTTGCAACTACATTAGTGAGTTCTATCGTCAAAACCCGCAAGTTGTGTTTACCACGGTACTTGATGGGGTTGATATGTGCATAGTTGCCAGGTATCATATCAAGTAGCGAACACAATACATATAAATCCGGAACCAAGCACCTTTAAATTCTTTATATAGGTAGCTGCTCAAGGACATTTATTTTACCAGCGCACAAGCCTATCAGCATTTAGATTGTAATATTCCTCAAAACAATCCCCCAAGATAGATAGATTTCGATGGGGTCGAACGATTGCAATTGGATTAAGTTATCTTGCCCTGGGACACACAGCACGTTGACCACCAAGTGGGGCTAAAAATCAAGATTTTGACGGTCTAACGATGCACGTTTCCACTATAGACCACACGTGTTCTGGTACTATAGTGGGGCCATTTTTCATAGTTTACAATGAAAAGGAGGCGATTTTTTCTGATTTTCGGTAAAATCAACATTGAAAGTGGTCGATTTTTCGGAAAGTTACTATGTATGGGCCGATTTTGCTAATAAAATGGTACGAATTTTCAAAGCCAAAAACTATAGGCCTACAAAAGGTGAAATTTACGAACCCCCCAGCTATATAAGGGTCATATAATAGATTGTACAACTATCAGGACTATATAATCATGGGTCGATTTTTTGACCCGGTGGACGCACACTGTACCACTTGTGGGTCGAATATATCCAGTCCCCCAGATCCCCGATCAACAGTTGGGCTAGCGAGGTCACGCGAAAGAACATTTCAAGGAACCGCTGCTTTCAGGAACAATAGAAACACTAGCACTTTTTTAATTTTATCAGATAAAATACTTCACACCTGACTCCAGCGATCCTGCCCGGCGATCACGTAGGTCTACCTCATATACATGTGTGAAAAAGTTTAAAAAAAAACGTTTTATAGAGCAAAATGCAAGTGATAAACGTTCAACGTGACCGTGACAGTGACGTGAACGTGATATGAACGTGACGTTTACGTGTGTGGTTCGAGAGAAAAGCCCGCAGAAAGAATGGGGGAGAGAGATTCCCCATCACTTTCATCTGGGCATCTATTGGGTCTGGGTATAGAGCTGGGTCTTGTCCTATAAAATTTAGTTGTTACCATGTTTATAATTTACAGGCGATTCAAAAGAAAGTTTACTCATTTTCGTGGTTTAATAAAACATATAAGGGAAAATCTCTGTAAAAGTAATTATCACTCGCAAAGAGGGCAAGTCTGAAGGTCTAAATAAAAAAAATTTTTCTTTTTTAAATTTGCACATGCAAACCCAAGTATTACTTCATTTGAAACCAAATCATCATTTTTCTGACCTGTAAACAATAGGGTATTAAAAACTTGCATATTTCTATTCACGCCAAATCAATAAAGCGTGAACAAGACAGGGACACAGTGATTTGAAATTGTACGTTTGGCCATTTACTCATTATTCAAAGAACCGTAAATCAACGTAATCAAGTTCATCTTCTATGCATAAGCGTGTATAAAAATATTTTTCATCGCAAAAACCTTTCTGCAATTATGTTGTTCAAGAACTACCAAACAGTGGTTTTTATAGAGAAAGTCTTACCAAGGGGATCAGTAATAGGAGTCTCGGGGATTCAAAATTCGATATCATTAAAAATTGTCAGCATTCACATTTGCTTTGATTGATGGATTTTGGTATGAGTCTAAAAGTAAAACCTTGGAAAATGAAGTTGCAAACCCATGGAGGCTTTCTTGTTAGAGCGAAAAGAAACAGTGCAAGTTATCCAGATGTGTTTGTACGTCAGGAGGAAAAAGGGTGGTTTTATTCAAATTCGAATAACTCGGGTTTGTCATGACCAAATTCCAAAAATTCCTTTTTAATTTAGACATTCAGGAACTGCTCTTCCTAAAATGTCATATTAGTTTACAAGAAATTCTATAAATATTTTTTTATACTAAAACTACAAATAAAAATGATGTGTAAAAATTCTTTTTGAATCAGCCTGTATGTCTGGAAACTTAGAAGCTTCATTCAAAACGCCACGGTTCCACTTGGGTCTATTCATAACAAACCAATTTTGGAACAGGGCGGCTTATGAAGACGAGAGTCGAAGACATTAAACCAAAATCGGACAGGGAGATTGCTGACATCCCACGGGTACCTACTGAAAGACCCCGCAGGAAACGAAATTGTCCTCAATTCCAGCAAAACGAAGCGGTGACGCGTGGACCTTCTAACTGCATGGATGAGCAGGATCTGTCGATTATTTGATAGCAATACAATTTGTTTTCAATCATAGATGTAAGCTCTCTCTGGGATTGAATGATATGAAATGATTTTCGTCGCTGTGATTTTTTTGCCATTTCTGAGCCCGCGGCTATTCGGTAAATCAGCGCGCTTGTGCAACAACATTGCTTCGCACCTGTCCTGTCGTGTTGTCGCGTGTGTGAGGACGTAACGGAAAGATGATCATGGTGAAAATGGAAATAAATTATTGCTCTATAGTCAGGTCCTTTATTGTATCACTTCAGCTTCATTGCATTATGGCCGGGTTTTGATTGTGTCTCTGTAGCTATGTAGGTCCCTTCTGCTTCCATTCTGGGTCTTTCTCTCAAGTATCGCAGTCTCATTTTCGCTTTATTCATGCTCGTTCTTTCTTTTCCTCTCTTGCTCGCCTATTTCTCCCGATCCTGCTCGTTCTGTTCTTTGTCTCTCGATCTTATTAGTCTTGAATATTTGTTTTTTCATAACCAGGTTTAAACAAAGTTGCTTCAATGGTTGCCTTATCAAGGTCATAATATATCGACATTTGTCAGCAATTATGCTATTTAATCGGGAAAAAGTTAACATTTCGGTAAAAAAAAAGTCACTTTGCTAAATTCGTTCCTGGTACGGGCCTGGATCATCTGTATAACGTAAAGCCGTGTGATTTAAAACGATATCAATTTAATTGGAATTATATACCACGGTCTGTTCCACATCAGTTTCAGTCTGCGTCAGTACAATCAGTATGAATCACTAATTACATGCATTAAGTGCGCGAACTCATTTTATGACAAAAAAACTTAACCGCTATTTTTAATTAATATATTTATAAACAAATAGGGTTTGCCTTCCTTGAAATTAGAGATTTTAAAATGGAAGGTGTTATTTGTCTTCGTTTAAATGTTAAAAAATAAAACACCGCTTCTCAATATCATCTTCAATGCAATTATGAAATAGTAATTTATCAGTGGGTTTTGTCTTTCGGGTGAACTGTTTTGAACCTTATACGCAGAATTAGGTAATGTGATACGCACCCATATATAATGCTATATTGAGAAGTCTTGAAAACATTGTTTAAATCAATCCATTTAAAAATAGTGCTTCAATTATTCGCCAATTATATTTATATTTTCATCAATATTACAAAATAATCTATTAAAAAAAAAAATATGCATTTGAAAGATCATTGGTCATTTGGACAAACGGATAACCGTATTCTAAATTTATACCAAGAAATAATGTTATGTAAAGCTTG
>JAMKCH010041055.1:0-13246 GCA_023653785.1 Ophioderma brevispina | reverse complement strand
CCAGCTTAAAAATCTGATAGTCCTAATATTTTGGTGCAAAATTGAATTTTCGCCTATTGTGCACTTGTGTTTTCTGAAATTGACAATTATTTGCTGCCTAATGGTCTTTATGACGTCACTGTGATGTCATAAAGGGCATGCTGGTACTTATCTTGGTATCAAGGGAAAGAGAATGACCATAGCTATCTATTGGTACCAAAAGTCAAAAGTATCAAGTGCTTAATAAGAGATTTCCAAAAGAGGATAATGTGATGCAAAAAAGGCTTGGTAAGTCGAGGGATAACACACACATGCATTTTTTTTCACTTTGCCCAAAGGATGAATCAGCCTCTAACACAATTTAGTGTATTTTCACTTTGGTTAGTCCGATTTTCACGATTCAAAATTCTTATAAAAGGTTACAGTATAATGAAGTTGGACATTAAACCAGCTTACCTAATGTTTTTGATTTTCTATGGAAAAAAATAAAACATTTGGGGTATCGATGGGTACTAATCATTCTGGGACACCCTGTAGGACAATGGAGTTCCAATTTTCTGCCGAGCCATTGCTATTGTCCATAAATGTGAAAAGCTTTTAGATATTATCACCACCCGATTTAGATTTAGCTATAGCCTCGTTCACCAACGAAATGAACTCGAGCTTCTACTGGGAGTTCAATAAATTTGACTGCATGGAGTTCAATAACTTTGACCGTATATTTCATTTATTCAAAAAGGAAAAGAAGATGAACAAAAATCATGAAAGAAATGTTGCTTGACCAGCTGTGACCTAACATCTTGGTGCAGAACCAAGACCCATAACTTAATCATGTTAATGTAGGGCCTCTTTTCTATTCAATTTAGAAGTTTTTTTCGGCACCGGTTTACTTGCATTTCATATATGTGAATGTTTTTCGATTCTTTTCTAACGACGCGGTGAATTGAATAGAAATGAGGTTACACGGCAAGTTAGGGGTTGGTTCTGTACAAAGATGTTAGGTCACAGTTTACCAAACAACTTTTCTATCATGTGTTTTGTTCACCTTCGTTTCCCTTTCGAATAAATGATGAAATATATGGCCAAAGGTAATTGAAAACACAGTAGAACCTCTAAGTTTATTTATTCGTGAAAGAGGACAGGTAATTTGTGTTCCACGTCATGAAGAAATAGCTTAATCAAAATGGGGGGGGGGTGGTTGTATAACACCTGAAATCTTTTCAGTTCCATTGATAATAACACTGGCTCTGCAGTTTCAGATGAAAATTAATCTGAAGTGTTTGGTCCTCTGAATACCGAGCGGATTTACTTATCAATAGCCCCATTACTTGATTATTTACTGGAGTCAAAGAATCAAGGTGTACATACGTTGGTCAATGATATTCAGGGCAAAAAATGAGATAACATTTTAATTTATTCTCTAGAAAATGTGCACATACTACACGTGAGAACACACGCAGAATCTATTTCTATACTTTTATATAGAAGTGTACTTCTACTTCCCAGCTGTGCGCCCACCTTGGTCTTTGTTTTTCTTTGGCCTGAAGGCTTATTAGAGATAACCCACTAATTAAATTTCACTAAAGTTTCATTAACCAATTATATGTTTATTCTGTATTTGATCCAATCTATTTCCCTGTATAATTTAATGGTAATATATTGTCTGGAAAAAAAGCTTAGTAAAAATAGTAACCAAAACAAAAAAAAAATTTATCTAACGCCCCTGTTTTTGCTAAAAATAGTTAATTTATTCCATTCTTAACTTGAAACAAATTTTAAGAGTATCATGTTGGAGAAAATTTAAAAATAAAATGGCCTATTTTTGGTGAAAATTTGCACTCATGAAAATCAATGTTTCGCCCCTAATTTCAAGGTATTGCCGTGTGATGAGTTTAATTGAAAATTCCTATGGGAAATGCATTTTATAGGTTAGGTCCATAGAACCCCCCCCCCTTGACCACCAACGGGCATGTCCAAGATATATAGTGATATAAGTGGGACAACATTGTCAATGCTATTCACCATGCTGAGTAAGCAATACAAACGTTTGGCTGTCATAATATTAGATAGTATGTTCACACGAGCGGAAGTAAGGTGGCCAGATAAACACATATAAAAATACTGTGTCAAATATGCACCGACTAAAATAAAATTACCTCATTTTAGTTAAAGTAACCATTTTTGTGGTCATATTAACCCTATAGTGTACTTTTTTTAACTCAAATGGGGTCATTTTTTGGCGATGCCTATTTTACCCGTATTTTTTAATTATGTAAAGTGTGCAGCGCTTGTTATTTATGCAAAGTGTGCAGCGTCTGTCATGACGGCTATGTGCTTTGTAAGAAGGGAAGTTGTCAGTACTAATTCGCGTGGAATGAGTTTACCTGGCTTTATTCCGTTTACTATTGATTTCCGTTGATCTAGGTAGTCTCATTGGGTCGAGTTGCCTTTTCTATTTAGAAAGGTACGCATAACGGAATTAGAGGCCAGGTTGACCTCTTTCGCCTAACTCGCCCGGGATATTTGGCAATTGCAATGTTCTTTACTGCTGTATTTTAAGACTATCCTTGTACTATAAAGATGTTTCTTTAGCTATACCCATTTTCGCTGTATTCGTCTATATCGTGATGCCAACACCAACTTTGGTGGTCAAACCAGAAGTTGTGCATGACAAACGTGACCTAAAAGCGATGGTATTTTTACATGCAAGCACATATCGAAATATTTTCATGAAGCTAAGGCGGCCCGTCCAGTCTCCTTCGCAATGTCCTTGGAATATTCGAACCACAAATTCGTAATATGTTAAGAATTTGTCAAACACAAATTAAGAATTTGAAGATCTTGATACCCCGGGGGGCCACTTGTATTCAAAGGTGGATATGATGCGTGAACAAGAAAACGCGTAAAAAGGGTCTCTTTTTTCCAACAGGCGATGTACGCGCGTACATTGATTAGGGTGTCAAAACAGCAAAATATGGAAAAAAGGGTATGTTTTTTCGTAACCCTGAAATTGTGATGTACGCGAGATCATAATCATCAAAAATATTTTAATTTGGAAGTAAAGCAACATGATCAAAGCCAGATAATAAGGGTATATTATCAACACAATGCATTGCTCACTTGTTTACGGTAGCAAAAACTTACAAAAATACTTGTTTATGGTGAGCAAAAACACAAAAAAATGCTTGTTAAGGGTATGTTTTTTAGTCGATGGAAATACTTGTTTAGGGTGCATTTCGGAAGTCCATGTTCACGCATCATATCCACCTTTGAATACACTGCCCCCCCCCCCGGCTTGATACATGAGTTGATATTCGTATTTATGTTACGAAGTTGGCCCAGAAGTTCGCAATTAGCTTGGTATGAGCGTTTCAAGTACCTATTGAATTTGAAGATTGATTTTTCCGGGCCAGTCAAGTGCTTGTCTAAACCAAACAAAGGGCGACAAGGAGTGTGTGGACCTAATCGATAACTGACAAGCCGCTACCCGCTACGGTGTGTTACCATGTTTTATACATGTACTTAATATGGGATCACCATCATAGGCATAGGCCGTGTTTTCAAAGTTCATGTCATTTGTTTTCAAAGTACTGTAATAAACAAATAATTACAGGTTCCCAAACAAAACCTAAAAAATGTAAGGAAACAATCGCTATCAGGTGATCCTTTGTGAACATTTTTATTCCTTATAAAAATGTAAAAAATAAAGTGTAATTAAAATATTTCACTTAAACCATGCTGAAACAAACATTTCACAGAAAAATACCGTCATTATATTCTAAGTTCGTTCATTGAAATCATCCATGAAGTAAAAAAAATTAAATTGATGAACAACAATATTTCGGTCCTGCACAAAAAAGAACTGTTAATGACGCGTTTGGCTAATTAAGCACGTATAACTACCCAGGCTCTGCACTGCAGTAGAATTGCCGCTCGACTTAACTTTGTTTTATTTAAATTGAGCGGGGTTTGCCCCTTTAGAGTGTAGACTACTTGCTTGTACATTTAAGGTTTGAGCCAAAATTTTAACCCTTTGAGGTACATACGTGATATATGTACTGTTATGACGTCTCGAGACGTCAGCAAGGTCAAAGGTACCTTTCAAACACAAATAAATGAGCCTTGTGCCAAAGTAATCTGAATTTTATAATAAACACAGATTTAATGATTTTTACTCGGTTAGGTTTACGAATTGGTATGTCCAAAAAACAATTATCTAACAAATTCAAGTTACACCTTAGCAGTTCTAATCTTACTCAAAGATCATTTATGTCTCCAACCACAAGTAGCGTTTGCAGTTCAACGATGATATGGCCCTCTCAGCGAAGACTCCAAAATGGACAGAATGCAAAGTCACACTAAAAATAATTTCCCCAAAGGGGAATCTTCTCAGTCTGAAGACACTTTTGTCAGCAGTTCCCAGACGACAAGGTTTAAAAATTAGGTCCCTCGACGACACTAATATTCCACAGTATATCAGCTGATAATCACCACGATTTGCTATAGTCCACAATTTGGAATCCTATTTTGATCTCTTTCGTTTTTATAGCCATTCGTGGATGATTTCGGCCAGACGGAACTAATGATCGAAGTTAATTCGCAAAACACGAACGAAATAAGACTTTGTAGAACAGGAGATTTAAAAATTACCCGGCGGCTACTGTGACAATACGTTATATCCTAACTTTTTTGATCAATTTATGTCGAAATTTAAGCATATGCTCGTGCAAGCAAACTTGATGAGATATTATTTGGGTAGGAGATAACACATTACAAAACTTAAACCAAAATGTCCGGACATACACATACGTACTACATACATTATACAAATACAGAAATAACGATTTCTTAGTCTTGCTCTGAGCAAGCTCAGGGGTAAGACAAAAATGAGTTTTTGTATGTAAAAAGTAAATTTAAATTATTAAGTCTGAAATACAGTTAATCTTCTTTAAATATAAGCCTATTATGGGCCTAATCTCAATTACGCGCACATTCCGTCATCTCTAGAATGAATCTTATAAGACATTAGTTTTGACTAAATATGGTTAATTAAATAATGTATTGGGCTATTCCAGAAAAAATGCCCCCCCCCCATAGAGGGCGCCGGAATTCCAGACTTTTGTCACTTTTGAAAGCTGGAATTCCAGAATTTAATGTCTAATACGAGGTGGGAATTCCAGCCATTTTAGGTATAGAGAGTGACGGAATTCCATTGTTTTTACGATTTTCAGAGGTAAATTCCAGCAAAAAATCAATATTTTCAACGCCCTCTCCCTCTATACCTCTAACCATAATCATCTAGGAAATCCATGTTTTTTTACATTTGTAGTTTAGGAATTCCTGGAATTTACGGAAGGTAGTGTCAAAAATTCCTGGTAATTTACGGAAGGTAGCGCCTGGAATTCCAGATAATTCATGGATAGCCAGGAATTCCAGATATTTTGTGAACAAAAATTTTTGCCCTCTATAGGGGGGCAATTTTTTTCTGGAATAGCCCATTATATGACTACTTTGTAGAAAATTGACTGATATAGCTTTCATTAAAATATTGAAATCTAAACTGAAGTGTAAATTTCCATCTGCGTAATCTTAATAGAATTCGTCGTTATATTGACCGTTCCACTTGTGCACATGCAGTGAGATCATTGATCCTTTCTCGACTGGACTATGTATGGTAATTCTTTGCTAGCGGTTGTGTCCCTCTCTGAAGTGAAACGTCTTCAGAAACTACAAAATTGCGCAGCGCGCTTAATATACCAGGTCGGGAGACGTAATAGTGCATCCCCGCTTACTCGCGAATTGCATTGGTTACCTGTCCAGCAGAGAATTGAGTTTAAGGTCTTGGTGCATGTGTACAACTGTTATCATGGCTTGTCACCAATTTACTTGAATAATCTCATTCATATAGTACGTTTTCTGAAGAGCGATCTTTGGTGCTGGGATGGCAGGGATGATGATCAAAAGTATAAGGATGTACTGTCTTCAGGTATATATTTGCCAGTTGTCCAAAAGAGTTATCACTTTGTCCAACCTTCGGTCATTTATAATCGAAACAAAGTATAGTATTGTAAGTAAGTATATGCTGCCCTATGCAAACCTATTAAACCGACCAATTCTGAATACTTTTGAATTAATGAAACAGCTATTTTGAATGTCAATTTCAAAAAGAGCCGGAATCAAAACCATTTGCGTATAGTGAAATTGAAAAGGCTTTTGAACAATCGTGAACCTGTGAAATCGGCAAGTGAATGGAATCACAAAGCTATAATCTTTTAAAATCAATGGAGTGGGGCTAGTTACCATCATTGCAGAGCGGCCACATTTATTTTTTGTTTACTTTCTTTCAACTTCCTACATTAATAAGATTTCATTTTTAGTCTGCAGGCTTTTGGTACGAATTTGTTAAATAACATTGGGTCTATGTAATACATTTCAGCGATACAGTAAGGTAAATGTAATCGGGGCAGTCTGATGGAACATGGTGTTAATGTCCAGCGTACAATGGATTGGTTAACATAAGATTTTTTGTGGTGGCCTTTTTTCAGTCCAATAATTCTATCGATTTTTTCCTTGGTAAGTAGCCGCCTCTCCATGCTAATGGAACGGCTTGGTCACATGGTTGGAAGATCGGTCTTTGGAAATACACTATAGATATAGTTGTGGCCGTCCTGGGCTTAGATCTACCCAGGACAACACTCATCTTGCCAATCTCAAGACGCATTTGTCTTTTGGTGACAGGTCATTTAATGTTCTTGGTCCTAGATTATGGAACAATCTTCCAAAAAATATGTACAATTTTAAGAAGGTTTTAAAAACATACCTTTTCCCTAAGGATTAATATTTTCAAGTAATTTGTTTAATAATTCATTTGTGTTTTATATTGTAATATTTATCATTGTATTATTTAATTATGTACCTTTGTATGTTTCATTATGTACAGCGCTTTGGTCTTACTTTGGAAAGGCGTATTATTATTATTATTATTAAACAGATAAATTGCAACCCTTTAGACTCTATGCGATAAGATATTTGTTATTATGCGAAAACGAACTAAATTAGAATCAACCGAAATTTCAAAAATATGTTTTTCTTCTTGAGAACATCTGTTGAACACAGAACATTCACGAATTAAATATTTATAATATGAGAGAAATCTTCTTTAATGGAAATCTCACAAAGTGTTCAAGTTGAGAGCCTCGTGAATTCAATTTGCCGACGTTTTTTGGCTAAGCAACATTTTGCATAGCTGATTTAGTTTTGTTTTCTTTTTTCTGTTTTACAGGATAGCCATGACAGTATCGGCATCCAGACGTTTCTATCAGAGCCATTTCAAGCGCCGAATGATCATCATCTTCGTTTTTATTATTGTTCTTATTTTTATGTAATTAATTGTAGTTCGCTATGTAAATCATATATTGAATAAAAACGTGGTGATGGCTCTTCAATTATAAATGTTCCCTTACAGTGATGATATTAATAATCTTTCTTAGAAAAGAAACGAAAAAACAAAAACCATAACATAAGCAAATTTCATATACGGAAGAACTTTTTACAAAATTTTAAAGATGGTTATTGGTCAGAATGATGTTATTTTACACATAAGGAAGACAAGGGTTCTAGAGCACTGAATCAAATTCATTCTACTGGAATAGCAACTGTAATATGGGAAAGGCTTAACACTTACGACTTAAGTACCTGAGGTTTTTTCCACACACTTATGAAAGACTGTCGAAAAATAAAAACATAAATACAAATGGAATCATACTACAACGTCTTGAAATAGGCCAAATCACTGAAATTGACAATTCGTGTGACGTAAATTTAGCAAACTGTTTCAAGAAAATATACTCTGTAAATCATTTAGATATTGATTTTTGTTCGTAGAGGCTATACTAAAGTCGAACAATTATAAAAAAAATAATAAATGTCGATTTATCACACGCGAAAGTAGTACAAATACAAATTTGCGAAACACAATTCTTGGTCCCCTATGACCGTCCCGACTACCCAAGTGGTTATTACACGTATAAAAAGAGACCCGATTTCAAAAGGTTTTTATAAACACAAGTTTCAGCGAAATAATTAGAGTAAAAAATAAAATAAAATATACTGTCTTTGAAATGGTACTAAGGTTGAATGTGCTTATGCTGAATACTGTCGCTAAACCCAGTCGTAATTTACCGATCGCCATAGTAAATTGAGAGTTATCCGAAAGTAGTATAATACAGTGATTTTGTGATTTCTATGGCAGATCATATGGGGATCTTGACTTACCATGACACCATCCACAAGCCTTCTCACTGATTCACCTTTTGGATTAGACTAGGGCGTCAAAAATTCATCTCATATTCACTTATAAATGAATTCACCACGGATTTTTTTTTAAATATTATGATCACAGTGATTTGAACCTTGTGGTAGTTTTTACTCTAAATTTCTTTTTGTATTATATTGTTTCTTTGTTTGTTTGTTTTTGTGAACTTAACACTTAAGTGACCAAGGGGGTTCTATGGACCCCAAAATTTGTTGCTGCGCTGGCAGCTTTACGCATGGGTTTTTTCGTCGATTTTTTTTGTAAATGTCTGACTTTTAAATGCGTTTCTATTCACCCCCCCCCCCAAAAAAATAAAATCGGCCAAGCCGTTAATGAGATAATTAGTTGGAGTCCCATGGACCCCCTCTTGGGCACTAGCGGAAGTCGACTGAGAATATTTTTTTAATCAAAGAACCATAGCGAGATTTTTACTTGCTGATATATATGCACACATATATACATGTAAGTAAACAATTATTAGTAACGTTAAAAAAATATCGTGGTTTTCATCGTAGATGTTGCTAAGCCGTTACTGTACAAGCTCTATGGGAAAAGGACGTGCATTTTGCAACACCCGTAAAATCACAGGATTGCCTTAAAACTGCAAATTCTGTGTTAAATATATCGTCGCTCACATCACATACTGAGATATTTTACATATGTACTTATAATGTTATGGTCTATACATGCACAAAGTTACAATCTTGAAAGTGACCTAATTAGTGAGATATTAATTAAGAATTTTTATCAATAAGCTCAAAACTGCATATCGCGATTTCACATACTGTTTTTATTTACACGTAATTTCAATAGGTATATAATTAACGCTGTTCGTAAAACAAACTTTACGCTTTTCACATACAGATCTATGTTCGTCGTATCTGCCTCGTGCGTGAACATGACTGTTTCACATACAGATCTATCTGAACGCATTGAAATATAACGGAGAAATTAGCGTCGTATGTGAAAATACGACTTGTTTGCATTTCACATACAGACTTATGACTTTGTAGCTTTATATCAGGAATACAATTGCACTTTCAAAACTCAGCAAGGTTAAAACTTAAACTTCAGAATGTTTTCTTCATAATGCAGAATTAAAAATTAAATTGCAATGTTTAATTCTATAGTACAAACATGAAATCTCCCGGTAGAATTTCAATGGCCATTTTCTCGAAAACGGCATTTCGTAAGATAAGACAGTATGTGATGTGGACGACGATATGTAATATGGGTCTTCCAAAGGAGATATCAACATAAAATAAGTTTAGAAAACGTTTGATGTAAGTACAAAGCTCATTGGAATTTTCCGTTTTTTTGCCCAATTTTCGCGTGTTTTCAAAACTATTTTTGCCCCTAATTTGCAGCCCAAATAATAAATTTCATTTTTTTTATTGCTGATTTGGTGTTATCTTATGCCCTTCACATGTGGTATGAATTTCGTGCAAAAATCCCTTCGGGAAATTGGTTTATAAAGGGGGTTCCATGAACCCTCCTTCCCCTTGGGCACAATTAAATGTTAAAGGTAGAACGACAGATTTCACATAACAGATATCAAAAAGGTTGGACACACCTGGACTATTAACTTTCAGCATAGCGCCACCCATCGCGCGCTCTCTCTCTCTCTCTCTCTCTCTCTCTCTCTATCTCTCACTCTCTCTCTCTCTTTATATATCGTCATGTGAGTGCAAAAAGTCGAATCTACATTTTCATGATTTTACAGGAGAAGCATTTTTATGTTTCATTGAGTTGTGGGTTTTCGATTGAAAAATCAAATTAAGCACACGATGAAAATGTATTATATTTTTCCGACAAAGGGTCTGAAGCACTCAACTCTAAAATGAATTTTCTTAATTTTCCTAAATAGTGGAATATACATGTTACACATCATATTGCAGCCCATGTCACGAAGTTCTATCGGCCTTCATGGTTCAATAGACCTATAATTTGCTTAATTTGTGTGCCAAATTTCATGTTCATAGGATATAGCGTTCTTTGGTTACGTTCGTTTTCGGTTCGGATGTTTTCGCGTTTTAACGAAAACAAAGTGCCTTTTAAGCGTCACTTTAACTACAGGAAAGCAGACTGGCAAGGATTCACTGATGACCTGGATCCAGAAACGTAAAGAGGATTGCTCCAAAACCTCATAACTATGACAAATTTGCCCAAGTAGTGAACAAGACTGCCCGGAGATTCATACCCAGAGGCTGTAGGGCGGAATATATACCAGGCCTTTACAAGGAAAGTACTAGAGAATATCAAGAGTATATCACCATGTTTGATGCTAATCCTTTTTCGGCTGAAACAACTGCTAAAGGCGAGGACGTTTCGGAGAGGATCTCCCAGGAAAAGATCAAAACCTGGCACACTTTAATTGAATCCACCGATATGACCCATAACAACAAGAAAGCATGGTCTGCCATCCGAAAGCTCTGAGGGGATCCAACAGAACCTCCACAGTAGCCAAATGTCACACCCAACCAAGTTGCCCACCAACTGCTTTTAAATGGCAAGTGCAGCAAGAAGCCCAAGAAGATCAAACAAGAGCCCTTAAGAGGTTTAGTGGCGACCCTGGTTTCACTCGCCCCTTCAACATGGATGAATTGGAATCCGGTATTGCTAAACTTCAACCAGGAAAAGCAGTAGGCCTTGACAACATCTCAACTGAGCAGCTGAAAAATCTCGGCCCAGTAGCAAAGGAATAGCTTCTGGAGCTCTACAATTGCTGCATTAGTTCCCACAGGTTCCCAAAGATCTGGAGGAAAGCACATGTTATTGCACTCCCTAAAGCCTGGGAAAGATCCATCCCAATCCCAAGAGCTCCACCACTATCACTCCTCAGCCTACCTAAAGCTCTTTGAACGTCTCCTACTTTAAGCGCATCGCACCTAGTGATGGACGAACACCTCATACCAAACAAGCAGGTTTTCCGGCCAGGCAACAACAACAGCCAATTATTCAACCTAACTCAACATTGAGGATGGTTTTGAGAGGGTATGGAACCTGAGCTGTGTTCATCGACCTAACAGCAGCCTACGACACTGTTAATCACAGATGCCTACTCCATAAGTTCTTGGAATTCTGAGGACTCCTCCTTGAGTGATCTTATCCGAGGATTGCTGGAAACAGGATGGTCTTTTGTTCAGCTGGAGCGAAGAAGAGCTGATGAGGCGCAGGCTCACGAATATGTCTACCACAATGGAGTGTGCATGCACCTCTCCTGTTCAACCGCCTTAAATCCAGGGGGAGTTTCTTAACTCTACTATAGTATCTCATGGTGGTTTTGTAATGCATTATATGTCCAGAGCTTAAAAAAAAACACTCTTCAGGAATCCACTATTGAAGGTCCAGGAACATATTTGGTTGTAACATAATTTCCCACTGACGCTCCTCCGTTTTTTTGGGGGGGGGGGGGGTCACGCCCTTTTTGAGCGAAGTACTACTGACTGTATCTACAGCACCGTGGACCTTGTAGGTTGCGAGACCACTTAAAATGTGTGGAATAGCCACTTATAGGGGGGTCATTTTATATCCAAAAGTCAAAGGATTTTAAGATAATTGGTCAAAAATCGATTTCATCAGTTGTGGCACTATACATATAATGAATTCATAAGGTTTTTTTTCATGCAACAGGAAGGGAGTTCACCATACACCTTCAATTTGTCTATAACTCTCCTCAGGGATAATTTTTTGGGGCAACTAAGGGTAGGTCACAAACAGAAAATTTCATATTCCTCTCCGTTCTAAAACGGCAGCCCGTCAAAATTTTGGAAATTGAGGCAAAATGGGTAATATTAAGTAAAAACCGTGCATTTGTAAGTGCTGTTATAACGTGTATTGGCTCCACAACTCAATCAGTTTTGACGTTTGTATTGTACAGAGCTATGGACATATGGATCTCAACTGATGGATACAATGGATATAATCAGCATTTTAATGTTACTCATGGCCCATCTGTAAAGTAAAATATATATTTTTTCATTTTATATGGACTTAATAGCAAAGTTAAATGCTGACGAAGGGTCTTTAAATGATCAAAGCACATCTACATGGCCTTTGACCATGAAACAGGCAAAAAAATCATGAAAAAGTATACATGAAAATCGCAAAATAACATGAACTTAGACCGCACACCACACGCTGCGTGGTGGGAATAGTGACTTCTACCCTTGTATATACACAAAAGTGCAAACGTGCCATATTTAAAGGTGTATATCATCCCAACTAAATACAAGTCATGACTGTCGTGTTGCCCTTTTGGTATTTGTGCAAGCTCATGCGAATGACCATTAGTTTTTTTTATCAGGGATTTGCTTCATGATCGTCTTTAATAATTCCTGTCCTCCCATGCCAAGCCAAGATGCAATAATACAAGTAATGTTATTTTCATTTTGAACTCTATGACGAAATACTGCACACTGGGGTAAACTCGAGATTTTCTGTTCGTACCTACTACTACACCTGGGATTTGTCAATGCTTTGCCCTGCTTTCACAGGACCACTGAAATGAATGACGATTACTACTATTCCGAACGTTTGAGTATAAAGTTGGGCAAAGAATTAAAGGGGCATTTCGGCCCCCGATTTACCTCAAGAAATTTTTGGCCCAATTATAGTATGTTTTTCTAGCTACTGTAAACGTACAGAAAGTACAACTTAGCGGCCTATGGGCAGCGCGATACCATTAATTCGCTCATAACATAAATACCGCAATATCAGAAATCAACTGAAACGTTTGAAATACCGTTGTCTTAGGGTGGTTATTGAATCATAAACAAAAACTTATGTGCCTTTAAGCACCTTTAAGGCCCAGCCCAGAATTTTAGTCATACAAAAAGCCAGGACCAGCTAACACAGTGCACAAAAAAGTTATGCCTTAAGCCCATGACCCAACTATGTGTTTTATTGTGTACAACCTTGCACATGTTTTATATTGAAATATACTATAACAGC